>JAFISE010000118.1:0-99586 GCA_022560025.1 Stagonosporopsis chrysanthemi | reverse complement strand
CAGCAGCACTCCTGGTGCTGGCAGCGCGCCTGGGACCCAACACCCATCCGCGCCGCACCCGTCGAGCTCGACGCCACCGCCCTGCCCGACAGCAGACCCCCCCCCCCCCCCCCCCCCCCCCCCCCCAAAACAAACACCCCCCCCCCCCCCCCCCCACCCCCCCCCCCACCCCCCCCCCCCCCCCCCCCCCCCGGTTTAACTAGATTCGGTAATCAGCGATAGGGCATCAGCCAAGACCTGCGATCCCCAAGCTTCCAAAGAACAAAAAAGCCCTTACCAGCGTCTTTGTTCTGCGGCCGGCCAATCGGCGGGCTGGCCTCGCACCGCGGTGGCCGTCACGCGTTGCAACGTCGTGGCGGGGAACATTGCACGAACGTCATTCCTTGTGAACGCGTCCGGACAGTGCCACGGCGCTAGATTCGGCGCTATGAACGACTATGAGATCACATATGATACGCACTTGGATGCACGTGTGGGGGAGAGAGACGAAGGATATAGAGGCTGGGTGTTTCCCTCGTGAATGGTGCGGTTGTTGAGACCGATTTGACGCGGTTTTGAATGTCTGCTTGTTGAGATTAATCGATATGTCTGTACCGTCGTCACTGCACGAAGACAAAGGTATGTGCTTTGGGGGCTTTGTTCTTCGGAAGGTGATCAGAGACTGACGAGCGTGAGAAACCACGACCCCCTCGCGAGATGGCACGCTGCACCGCCCAAGCGTCTCGGGACACCACCACCCAGAGACCCGCACCGTGAACGGCAAGGATGTGGAAATCCACAGCTGGAATGGTCCTGATGATAAAGATAACCCGTATGTCTCCGCCCTCGCTCCACTGCAAAACCCCCCCCCATCTAATCGACATCACAGCTTCAACTGGTCGCCGACGTACAAATGGATCCTCACTGTCACGGTGTGCTTCATCTCCATCTTGACGGGTCTGCCTGCGGGCTCCTACGGGTCCGGCAACGATTGGATGGGCCCGCTGTGGAACGTGCAGAACGAGCCGTTCCCGAACCTGTACTGGGCGACTGCGAGCTGGAACGTGGGCGCGGCGCTGTTTCCGCTGCTGTTTGTGCCGTTGACGGAGAACACGGGCCGTATGCCAGGCTACTTTGTGCGTTCAGACCATCCTGCGTGCGTCGTGTTATGGTCGTGGCTGATGCGTGGCAGATTGCATATATCATATTCGAGCTGTTCCTTTTCGGGTCCGCGTTTGCTGACAATTTCGCTACCATTGTAGTCACGCGATTCTTCGGCGGTGGCGCATCGTCGGTCTCTATCAATATCGTTGGTGGCAGCATTAGCGACATATGGAAGGGCGACAAGGCGCGGAGCTTGCCCATGTCGCTGTTCGGATTCACGAGCGTGGCGGGCATTGCACTTGGTCCGTTTGTGGGCAGTGCGATTGTGCAGATCCAGAAGCCGAGCGGTGGGCTCGATGCACCGTGGCGATGGTAAGCTCTAAGCCGATGAGTGATGGTGGGATGACACAGGCTCACAATGGCAGGATCTACTACATCCAAATCATCTACAACGCCGCCCTGATTCCAGTCTTTTGGTTCATCTTGCGCGAAACGCGCGGTGATGTCATCCTCAAGAAGCGTGCACAGAAGCTGCGCAAGGAGACGGGCCGCCAAGTATACGCCGAGTCGGAGCTGGACAAGCCATCGACCGCGTTGCTGTTGAAGATCTCCTTCATGCGTCCAACCAAGATGCTGCTCACCGAGCCGGTCGTGACGTTTTTCACGCTGTGGATTTCGTTTGCCTGGGGCATTTTGTTCCTCTTCTTCAGCTCTGTGGTGCAGACGTTTGGCGACTCGTACGGCTTCGGGATCTTCCAGACCGGGCTTGTGCAGCTTGCTATTACCGTCGGCGCAGTCATCGGGACTCTTATCAATCCGCTGCAAGACTGGATGTATCTCCGCACCGCGAGCAAGAACACCGAGCGGCCCGGTAAGCCCATACCTGAAGGAAGGCTCTACACCAGTATCCCAGGTTCTTTGCTTTTCACCGCGGGTCTGTTCATCTACGGATGGACGTGCAGACCAAGCATACATTGGATCGTACCAGCCATCGGCGTCGCGATTGTCGGTGTTGGCATCTACTCCATCTATATGGGCGTGGTGAACTACCTCACTGATGCGTATGAGAAGTACGCAGCCTCGGCACTCTCAGCGGCTTCACTTGGTCGTAACGTTTTTGGAGCATTTTTGCCACTTGCATCTGGCCAGCTCTTTTCAACCCTGGGGTTTGGCTGGGCAGGCAGTCTGCTGGGATTTGTCGGCCTTGCTTTGAGTGCAGTCCCTGTCGTGTTGCTGTTCAAGGGTAGAGAGATTAGAGCGAGAAGTCCGTTTATGCTGGACAGTACATTTGATGCTGAAGAGAAAGAAGGTCGGAAGACCAGCTTCAGCAAGAGGGGTGAGAACGAGGTCTAGGTCTGATCGGCGTTGAAACACCTACAGTGTACTGCATCTCAAGAGTTACAAGTTCAAAATAAGTAATATTCAAAGTTGAAAGTCATCTGCGCCGCTGCATGAAGGTTAGAATTGTGAACATGATAGTATGCTGACTAATCAATGGCGTCAGCGATTCTGAGTCTGGGGAGATTGCGGACAGCGGAAGGCAGAAGCAATCAGTCCAGATGCACGACACGGCGCGCCGTAAGAGCAGCATTATTACCGTGCAATGCAATGCTGTAGCGTCGCTCGAATGCGCATGTCGTGCCAGAGAAGGCCACAGAAGACTAGAGAAGACCAGAGTCAATTACCAATCCGAGAGAGGTTGCGGCCGAAGTTCTCATGGGCGCGCGCCAAGATCCCCACTCGGCGCGAGCGGCGCGAGGCTGCAGCCCGGGACAATGGACTGATGATGTCTAGATGTCTAGGTTGAAGATTACAGAGCAATTCGCCTTCACAACACCAAACCCTGCATCCTGCATCCTGCACGCCTCCTTGGCTGCACTCCATCTCGAGACCCGCGCTGACACGGAATTGGGCGCGTGCATCTCGTTTGTTTCCGCTCCTCTCCCACCATACCGTGCTGTTGCAGCGGCTTCCGAGGTCGCTCCTTCCCCATCATGCTCCACGCCTCGTGGCGGGCAGCTCTGCGCCAGACTGCGCGATCCCAGGCCGCCCTCACCACATCGCGAGCCTCGGCGCCCCGCCTCCCTGCACAGTGCACCGCATCGCTTGTCGCCCGATACCCCCACCGATGTCCCTCGCCGCCCGCGGCGCTGTTCGCGTACCGGAGCTTCTCGACGTCGCTGAGCCGGCGGAAGGAGAAGGATCCCAAGGCGGCACCCGAAGAGGTGCCCGAGGTGCCCGAGGAGACAGAAGAGGCCCGGAAGCTCAAGGAGCAGGAGAAGGCCGCCGATGAGCTGGAGGCCAAGACCAAGACGCCCGACCCCGTACCCGCGAGAACAGGCGCCGGCCGCGGCAGCGCTGCAGGAGGCGATGGCGGCTCCGGGGGCGAGGGGGGCGGCCGGAAGCGCAAGAACAACCCGCTCGTCAAGCCCTCGATACCAGAAGTCTACCCCCAGGTCATGGCCATCCCGCTCGCCAAGCGCCCGCTCTTCCCCGGCTTCTACAAGGCCGTCACCATCCGCGACCGCGAGGTCGGACAGGCAATCGCCGACATGGTCAAGCGAGGCCAGCCGTACATTGGCGCTTTCATGTTCAAAGACGACGCCGTCGACAAGGATGTCATCGACGACCCGAGCGAAGTGCACGACGTCGGTACCTTCTGCCAGGTCACGAGCGCGTTCCCCGTCGGCTCCGAGGACAACTTCGCCATGACCTGCGTTCTGTACCCCCACCGCAGGATCAAGATGACCAGCCTCTTGCCACCCAAGGGCGACCAGCACGAGTCAGCCGGCCAGGCCACCATCGCCGACGCACCCGAAGGCGAGGCCGCACCGACAGACACCAAAGCGAGCGAGTCCAAGGGCGATGTCGTCGCGAGCTTCGAGGAGGCCGGCGAAGACGCAAAGTCCAAGGACGAGGACCAGACTCTTGCCATCCTCAAGGGGCGACAGGTCAGCATTGCCACCGTCGAGAACATGGTCGAGGAGCCCTTCAGCATCAAGGACAACAAGGTCATCCAGGCTCTCGTCAACGAGATTGTCAACACTTTCAAGGGTGTCGCGCTCCTGAATCCCATGTTCCGTGACCACGTTGCCACATTCTCTGTCCACACCACCATGAGCGTCGGCGAAGACCCAGTCAAGCTGGCGGACTTCGCCGCCGCAGTTGCACAAGCCGAGTCGAACGAGCTGCAGGCTGCGCTTGAGGAGATGGACGTCGAGAAGAGGCTAAGGAAGTCACTGGAGGTCCTGAAGAAGGAGCTCATGAGCGCCGAGCTGCAGAAGAAGGTTAGCGACGAGGTCAACAACCGGGTACAGAAGAAGCACCGCGAGTTCATCCTGATGGAGCAGATGAAGGGCATCAAGCGTGAGCTAGGTATCGAGTCAGACGGCAAGGACAAGCTCATTGAAAAGTTCAACGAGAAGGCGAGCAAGCTGGCTATGCCCGAGGCTGTCAGGAAGGTCTTCGACGAGGAGATGAGCAAGCTTTCCGGCCTTGAGCCCAGCGGATCCGAGTTCAACGTCACTAGGAACTATCTTGATTGGCTGACACAGCTTCCTTGGGGTCTCAGCAGTGCCGAGAATTTCGGCATCAAGCACGCTCGTGAGGTTCTCGACGAGGACCACTACGGTCTGAAGGACGTCAAGGACCGCATCCTCGAGTTCATCGCCGTCGGCAAGCTGCGCGGTTCTGTCGAGGGAAAGATCCTCTGTTTGGTTGGTCCTCCCGGTGTGGGTAAAACCTCTATCGGCAAGTCGATCGCTCGGGCCCTGAATCGTCAGTACTACCGCTTCAGTGTTGGTGGTATGTACGACGTAGCTGAGATCAAGGGACACCGCAGGACATACGTTGGTGCCCTGCCTGGTCGCATCATCCAGGCGCTCAAGAAGTGCCAGACGGAGAACCCGCTCGTTCTGATCGATGAGATTGACAAGCTCGGCCGCAATAGCAGCCATGGTGATCCTGCAGCAGCACTTCTCGAACTGCTTGACCCAGAGCAGAACAACAGCTTCCTCGACCACTACCTCGATGTCCCCGTCGACCTGTCCAAGGTCTTGTTCGTGTGCACAGCAAACATGTCGGACACCATCCCTCAGCCCCTGCTTGACCGCATGGAGATGATTGAGCTGTCTGGCTACGTCGCGGACGAGAAGATTGCCATTGCCGAGAAGTATCTCGCACCTGCGGCGAAGGAGATGAGCGGTCTGAAGGATGCCGACGTGGTTCTTGAGAAGGAGGGCATTGTCGAGCTCATCAACAAGTACTGCCGAGAGTCAGGTGTGCGTAACCTTAAGAAGCAGATCGAGAAGGTCTACCGCAAGTCTGCACTGAAGATCGTCACTGAGGTCGGCGAGGATGCTCTGCCAGAGTCAGAGGCTCTTACTGAAGAGGGCAAGACTGCACAAGAGGAGGCGGAGAAGGACAAGACGGATGTGAAGGAGACACCAGAGGACATTGAGAAGCAGACAGCACCGAAGCCGCGCGTTGCTCTCAAGGTCCCAGACACGGTTCACGTCTCAATTGGCAAAGATAACCTCAAGGACTACGTCGGCCCACCTGTGTTCACCGCTGACCGGCTCTACGACTTTACACCGCCTGGTGTGGCCATGGGTCTGGCGTGGACATCCATGGGCGGCTCGGCACTGTACATTGAGTCGATTCTGCAAAGCGTGCTGTCTGCATCCTCTCACCCAGGTCTCGAGCGCACCGGCTCGCTGCGCGATGTCATGAAGGAGTCTACTGGAGTTGCGTACTCGTACGCCAAATCCGTCCTTGCTCGCGACTTCCCCAAGAACAGATTCTTCGAGCACGCAAGGATACATTTGCACTGCCCCGAGGGAGCGGTACCGAAGGACGGGCCAAGCGCAGGTATCACCATGGCGTCGAGCTTCCTGTCTCTTGCGCTCAACACACAGATCAAGGATGGCGTCGCCATGACCGGTGAGCTCACCTTGACCGGCAAGGTCCTGCGCATCGGTGGCTTGAGGGAGAAGACTGTAGCTGCGCGACGAGCTGGCGCGACCGAGGTTATCTTCCCCAAGGACAACCTGAGCGACTGGCTCGAACTGCCCGAGGTAAGAACCCACACTCGATTTGTACTTGAGCTAAGCAAGCTAACACCACTGTAGAACATCAAGGAAGGCATCCAAGGCCACCCTGTAGAATGGTACTCCGAGGTCTTCAACCTCGTCTTCCCGGGCCTGAACAAGGAGTCCGCGAACAAGCTATGGGAAAAGGAACTCAAGTCCAAGAAGGGCGACCGCAAGCGAAAAGAGCAGAAGCGGAAAGACGAAGATGAGGAGAGCGGCGAGGACGACGATTGAGTGTCTAATCTAGAGGTGTAGTGTTCCGGGAGTACGGTCGCAGTGTATGATAGAAGTGTGATATGAAGCCACGCATTAGCGGCGTTTGGGCTCTTGCATGTGCGGTCTTTCGGGTCGCAAGGACGGAGCGTGGTGGAGGATTTGTGTGTCTCGACTCTTGCTATTGCACGTATCGTATAGATTAGAGGAGTGCGCAACAGCGCGGGCCGAATGATATATTGTACAGTCCAATTCACGCTCTCGATTACGAAACGTATTCCACGTTTGGCATGCTTACAATGTCCAACGTTCCTCTTGGCGAGCATTGGATTCTGAGCCACAAAGCTCGTTAGCTCTTCGTCTCTCCAACCACATCCCCTCCCATCCCCTTCTGCTCCAACCCTCTCAGCGTCTCAGACCTCTGTACCTCATCCGCCCACCTTCGCCTCGGCACCTCAAACGTCTCAGTCACCCGTCCATACGCCATCCCCCCCAGCTGCCCCACCGGCCTAAGCTTATCCAGCGCAATGTGACTAACCTCGTCATTCGTCGCATCCTCCCTGACCCAGAACCTACTCGCCTTTATGAGCACATGCGCAGCAACACTCAACCCGTCTTCCTCGCGGTCCCGAAACTCCTTGACATCCACCACCCTCCCCTCGATGCTAAACACACTCTCGCGCACCCTGCCCGGCCTTACCGTCGAACTCGCCGCCTCCGTCAGCCCAGCCACGTCCCACTCGCTCGCACCCAGCGGCGCATCGATACTCGTCGCATTAACCGCTTCGATCATGTCCTCGCTCACCGTGTTGATGACGCACTCCCCCGTCTCCCTGAGATTGACGTACGAGTCCTTTGCGCGCCCGGGCCGCGCGGAGAACCCCACAATGAATAGCGGCGGGTCGTGGTCCACGATCTGGAAGTACGAGAAGGGCGCGAGGTTCTTGTGGCCCGTGGTGCTGGCGGTGGAGAGGAGGCCGATGGGCCGTGGCGCGATGCCGCTGATGAGCAGTCTGTAGTTGGCGATCATGGGGCGCGTGGGCGCGTAGGGGTCGACTTCGATGTGGGGGGCTGCGGGGGATGCGGTGGTGACGCCGGATCCGTAGGTCCATGTTGGGTTGGGGCTTTTGGTTAGGGTGATTGGTTTCAGTGGCTCGAAGTCGGGGCGTGAGGACTGCTTTTGCTCAAAGTCGGCGACGCGGTCGATGAGCTTGTGGTGGCCCTCGGTGGCGGATGTGATGTGGGCAGTTGTCGACTTCATCTTGCGGTAGGTTGATGGTGTTGAGATTTTAGTTGGTTGGTGGTGCTTCAAGCTGCTTCTTATTAGGGGGTGTTGAAGACTGGTTGGTAGCGGGCGTGTAAGACTATGTTGCAATGTCATGTTGAGCCTGGGGAATGCCATTGCGTTGCGGTGTACATATTGAGAATACTGGAATTACTAGATGGCTTGTATATGTGCGGGCTCGATTACGCATGTTCACGCCCTATGAAGTACCTAGCAGGTATCGGAGTAGACTTCGGAATACAAAGAAGCTCGTTACTTTAGCTCCCTCGCCAGACAGCAGCAGCCAAAAAGTGTTGTCCATTGACTTGATGATCTGATCACGAGTCGGGACATGAAGCTACAAGACACATGATGGTGCTGTCCAACATGCAGCCCTGTGCACAGACGGACCCCTGACGCGGGCAGTCGTCATGGCCAACCGGGCTCCCTTGTTTCCTCCACGACGAAACACCCCGCCAAAACATTGACACGCCTGGCAGACGCGCCACGACACGCTGAGACCCCGCAGCGATGCAGAGCCACCAGCCGTCGCCGCCGCTCGGCGCAGGCAAGGACACGACGGCAACGCCGCGAGGGCCACGCCAGGCCGGCACCGAGCCAAACTCGCTTTCACGCCCAAACAAGCGCCTTTCCATTCACACAAGCACCAGCAATCTGCGCGACCCCTCGCCCGGCCCGGCTTCACCCAGACTGCCGAAAGCGCGCATGCCGTCCTCGCCTCTGCCGCAAAACCTCCGCCGCAGCTCCAGCACCGCAAGCTTGAGCCGCGCCGCCTCTCCCACACCATCGCTCGTCCTCGGGCGCAACCCTTCCAACTCGTCCCTGCGCGGCGACAACAGCTTCGCGCCCCGAAGTTCCGCATCGCGCCGCTCGTCCTTTGCGCCGAGCATGGCCTCCCCAATAGGGGCCAAGAGCCCACTCGAGCCCCACTTTGAGGAGAAGCTGCCTTTGCGCGCGTGCGATGTGGCAGAGGAGCACTTCAAGAAGGACCTGGCGCGACACGGGGGCGGTGCAGGCGCAGCGGGTGCGGGAACCATTGTCATTGTCCACGACCAGTGCTACGGGCACCGCTACTCGCGACCGAAGACGCCCAAGAACATCCTCAGCCTGATCATGGAGCGGCCAGAGCGCATTCTGGCCAGTGTGCTGGGCATTTCGACGGCCTATGTGCGGCTCGGCGGACGATATACAGAGGGACACAACCCATTGCATCCGGACCTGAGCCCGCCCGAGCGCATCCCTTTTGCGATTCGCAAGACCTCGCGCTTGGTCGACATCACATCCCCGGTGGTGACCAACGTCCATGGCACCAAGTGGATGGAGGAGCTGAAGTCGTTGTGCGTCCATGCAGGCACGAAGCTGGCGACAACGGGGAGAGAGCTGGCTAGGGACACACCAGCAGCACCAGGACAACCGCCGAAACACGAGTTTCATGCGGGCGACCTGTATCTTTGTGACGAATCGCTGAATGCCTTTCAGGGCGCACTTGGCGGGGTACTGGATGCAGTGGACGCAGTTTTCCAAGCCAACGGGCCATCTCGAGCCTTTGTGTGCGTGCGGCCGCCGGGCCACCACTGCTCAGCCGACTTCCCATCCGGCTTCTGTTGGCTGAACAACGTCCATGTTGGCATCGAGCACGCCATGATGCAGTACGGTCTGACCCATGCGGCCATCATCGATTTCGACTTGCACCATGGCGACGGCTCGCAAGCCATCACCTGGGCGCGAAACAAGAAGGTGCAGAACATGCACAAGAGCACAGCCAACCGCAAGAAAACATCCATCGGCTACTTTAGCTTGCACGATATCAACTCGTATCCTTGTGAGGACGGCGACGACGACAAGGTCCAGGCAGCCAGTCTCTGCATCGACAACGCTCACGGACAGTCAATCTGGAATGTACATCTGCAGTCCTGGAAGACTATCGAAGAGTTTTGGGCTATTTACGAGGACAAGTACCTAGTCCTTCTCGACAAGACACGTCAGTACCTCAAGTTCCACACCAAGCGGTTCAGATCAGGTCCAAACCAGCCTACTCCCAAGGCTGCCATCTTCTTATCGGCCGGGTTCGACGCTAGTGAGTGGGAAACTGCAGGCATGCAGCGACATGCGGTGAATGTACCGACAGAATTCTACGCTCGCTTCACACGCGACGTCGTCCGTCTAGCCGAGGAAGAAGGCACTTCCGCTGATGGCCGCGTTATCTCAGTTCTGGAAGGTGGATACAGCGACAGGGCTCTGGCCAGTGGAGTCTTGAGCCATATCAGCGGTCTCACAGATGGACAGGTGTACCATGATCCCAAGCTTACCAACGGAACGACGCTCGACCAGATGCTAGGCGGCCTAAACCTCACCAGCGAAGACGCACCCGTACAGTCAGTCGAACCCACTTTGACGCCCATTACGTACGACCCGTCATGGTGGCATGCCTCTCATCTAGCTGAGCTAGAGACTCTGGTCAATCCTCCTATGCCGGTCGCTCAGAAAAAGCACAAGCAGGGGTCTCTGGCCCACTTCTCGTCTCCCACGCAGTCCTTCACTGCTAAAGTCGTTGATCCGACCAAGCTTTCACATCTACAGCCCGTAAGGGGCACCCCCGTCAACCCCGCTCGACCCATTACTCCACCTCCCCCAGACGTTGACTGGGCCACTGCGGCGCATGCTTTGAGTGCATTGCTGGTACCAGTGGATCGACAGACCAGGAGCTGTAGGCCAGAAGAGCTTGCTCCACCACAAATCAAAAAGGAGAAACCAGCCGCTCCACCACTGAACGCTGTCAAAGTCGACTCTTCTGGTCGTCAATTGCGCGGCCGAAAGCCTGTTGCAACATACGCTGACCAAGGCTCGGACGAGGAAAAGTCGCTTCGAACAGAGTCTCGATCTAGCCGTCGACAAACTATCGCCGACTTTCAACCTGCAACCGTGGAGCCTGCGCCACCTGCTCGGTCGGAGTCGCGTCGTATGAGCATTGCATCGAGCGTATCTTCGGTTGGCGATCGAAGCGTCAGTCGAGGACCCAGCATTCCACCCACTACTTCAAGAAGGCGAAGCGGCGCACCCTCGACTGCGCCGAATGAGAACCTTCTCAAGAAAGGCCGTGGAGCTAATACTGCCGCTTCACGCGCGCCGCAACGGCCACCTGTGCCTCGGGTGCCGTCTAGTCATTCGAACAACGTAGCTCCTGTCAAAGGCCAAGAAAACGATGATTTGGATTCGTTGACTTCGGGCTTGAAGCGCGTCACTTTGAAGATGCCTTCGAGGGAAGTTTACGAGGCTCGTGAGAAAGAGAAAGAAGAGAAGCAGAGGGCTCTCGAAGCGGCCATGAAGCCGGCGAACAAGACCACAAACCGCAAAGCACCTGCGAATCGCAGTACAAACAACAAAGAAGCTACAACGAAACGCACCTCAGGTCGCGCGTCGAAGTCCTCAAAGACGTCGTCGCCGGCTACCACACCAGCTCCGACCATGACCCCAGAGCCTCCTCAACTGCAGAGCGCCGCCGCAGCACCGCTCGAGCAGCCGGAGCCAGTCCACGCTGAGACCTTTTCCAGCCTCGCAGAACAGGTCAATGTGCCCATCTCTCCACAGGAGAACACGCTTGTATTTGAAACCAGTCGTCGCAGCTCAGCTGGGATTATCGAACCGCCAACCGATCTCAGAGGCTCGGTCATTACTCCCGAGCAGCTTCGCGAGCAACTCCCACTGCCTTCGTTTGTGACTCCATCCGAAGCACCCAAGATGACACCTCCACAGCGTGAAGACACGCCTCCGATGCCACCTCCTGCCTTGGGATTGCAGTTCGTGAATTACAACGCGCACTCGTTCGGTACAGCTCCACCGGCCAGCGACGCACTGCAAGCACTGGGGCCTCAGGCGCCCGCAGCCCTGCAATGGCTGCCTCCGAATACTGAGACCATGGCAACACCACCAAAGACGACATCTCGACCCCTCTCGCCCGCCGCCAAGAGGCAGGACTTGCCTGTCTTTACCGCAAACGGCACAATACCCTTTGCTGCAGCTCCTGTACCCGCGTCTGAACGGAGCGCGCCCGAGCAGGGGGCACCCGTCGCGGCAGGAGACTACAAAGACGTATGGGACGTACCCGACACGCCTGCTCGCTAGCTGTACGCTGAAGGATTGACACGAAGCCTGGCGTTGATTGGTGGGACTAGACAATGAGGCGTTCACAGGACTGGAAAAAACGCAACAAGTCGGCGCGCTTGCCGCGAGTGTTTGGCGCACAAACCTGTACATGTTCAACTTTTTGCTATGTAGAGATACCCGCCTCCGCGCAATCTGATTCTTATGTTTATCCCGCGCCAATTCTTTCTGACATCACTGTGACATTGCAAAATGGTGGCACGCTGCCCCACTCACTCACTCACTCCCTGGCCTACTGTACAGCGCAGTCCGTTCTAGAGGCGTCCGTATACTCGCCACTCATGCATGCAATAGCTCAAGCGTCCGCGCTGCATGCACGACAGTCACAGGCTGCAGGGTGCCCTGCGCTCGCGGGAGCCAATCCCTAGCGCGGGCAAGCTGTCATGGGGCGGGTGTGAAAGCGGGGTCCGCAAGAACACGAAACTTCGGATGACGTACATTGCTCACTGTCGCAGGTATATGGCGTGACAGTACGCGTGCATAAGTACCTCAGCTTGCTCGTGCTTGCCGCTCTTCACGCGTGATACCTCTTCAATTGAGTCGGCTTTGGATTTACGCAGCGAACAAAAAAAGACAGCATCAATCGCCATGTCGGACGAGTCAAGCAGCAGCCGCAATCCCTTCGCCAAGCGCGAAGAGTTCTCGAACCAGTCGATTCTGCTCTACAAAATCTCCACGGGCTTGTCCTATCTCATCCTGCTCGTCACGACGTTCTACTACACGTTCAACCGTCCGGGCGACCATGCACGAGACCACCGCTTCTGGCAGCACCAGCCTGCGACTCCATTCGCACAGAGCAGCATCATCACCTCGATCTACTGGTAACTGGACCGCACACAACACCCGCCTTCTTCACCCACTAACAAACCCCCCCAGGATCATCCTCTTCGCCCTGCAGCTAGTCTACGCCTGGTCCCTCTGGTCCTCGAACCAAACCTACCTCCTCGCCGCCGCCAACATCGGCACCCACTACATCACCTCCAACCTGCTGCTCTTCGGCTTCATCCACCTGTGGGTGCGCAGCCACTTTTGGCTCGCCGAGCTGCTGCTCCTCATCAACTTCTTCAACCTCAGCTTCGCCTACTTTCGCCACAGCACCACCCCGCGCGCCATCCACATCGGCACCGTGTCCGGCCCGCTGGCGTGGAACTTCGTCGCGCTGTACTGGGTCGGCGCCGTGGCGTTCCACTCGACGCATCTGGTGGGCAGGATCGTGGCGAATGTGTTCATCTGGGGGTGGTTGGGGTACGGGGTGTTTTTCCTCGCGGCGTACAAGGACTACACGATTGGGTTTGCGCTGTCGGTGTTGGCTTTCTGTGAGTTCTTGTCATGTCGATTGTGATATGCTGCGCGTTACTGACTTTCTGCAGCCACTGGTGTTGGACAGTTCCTCAGCAAGCTCCCGATCTTGCAACTGCAGTGGATCTTCGCGTTTACCGTTGGCGGCATCCTCTTCGTCCTTTCGCTCGCCGTCGGTGTCCCTGGGCTCCTCGGTCGTGATCCGTTCCCGAGAGGGCAGATTGTCAGCGAGGACCGCGAGAGGGCCCCGTTGCTAGCTGATGAGCAATGACTGCGAAGCGCGTCGGTGTGGTAGGGTCCCACATGTTAATGTGTGGCTGGCCACAGTCGCGTCTTGCAGCTCATTCGACTGATGTCTAGAATCATCGAGCCCGGACGTATGGCGGCGTGGCCGAAGATCGGAGTTGGGATGGTCCTAACTTACAGCATTATCAAGGCGTTCCATGGGCATTCCTCAAGTGTTTTCATCGGCATCCTTCCATACTGTCTTCTCTGTAGCCCAAAATTTCCATTGTCAAACTCCTTCCCTCCTCTGCTGCAGCCTCACAACCTCGTAACGCAGGGACCAGACAGCGGATCGGACCGTTGATAGCTCGCAGCATCCGACGACGATCCCTCGCAACACCATCGGATGCGGGCGCCGCTTTACCCAAACGCAACCCTCACTGTCCGTTGTGGGCATAGGGGTTTACGAAAACGTCCGAGGTGCGTCCTAGACCCTGAGTCTGCTACCCCGCTAGACTCGAGTACAAAGGCTGGTAGGTAGGTGGTGTTGAGCTCCACGCTCGAACATCATCACTCTGAATCCTCAAAAACAAAACCTCTCGCCTGGTCAAATCTCTCGAAAAAAACACCAGAACGCCCCAAATAAACTGTACAACACCACCCACCATGACTTCAAAACCAACCATCCTCTTCGTCCCCGGCGCCTGGCACACATCCGCCTGCTACGCCCCCGTCATCGCCGCCCTGCACACCCACGGCTACCCGACAGCAACCGCCGACCTCCCCTCCGTAGGCGCCACCCCGGGCCTCGAAACCTGGGCCCAGGACGTATCCTCGATCAGCACCACGCTCTCCGCGCTCGTCTCCGCAGGCAAACGCGTAATCGTCGCAGCGCACAGCTACGGCTCCTTACCCGCAGGCGAAGCCATCGCGCCTTACCTAGCACACACGCGCGCCGCCGCGGGCCACCCCGGCGGCGTCGTGCACATGGTGTACATTGCCGCCTTCGTCCTGCCGCCTGCAACCAGCCTGATGGACGCCCTCGGCGGCACCGATCTGCCGTGGTTCGCCGTGTCCGCGTCGCGGCGCGAAGTCGAGCCCGTCGACCCGGCGCACGTCTTCTATAACGACTTGCCTCCTGCGGAGCAGGAGCGGCATGTCAAGGCGTTAAGGACGTTTAGCTATCAGATGTACTACCAGAAGACGACGTGGGCGCCGTACAAGGAGGTCCCGAGTAGTTTTGTCTATTGTACGAAGGATAATGCTATCCCGTTGCGGGTGCAGCAGGGGATGGTGAAGGGGAGCGGGGTGGAGTTTTTGGAGACGACGGTGGAGGCGGGGCATAGTCCGTTTTTGAGCCGGGTGGAGGAGGTGGTGGGCGCGATTGAGAGGGCGGCGGGGAGTGTGTAGATGTCTTAGTTGTTGGTGGTGTAAAGTCTGTTTCGTGTGCAGCGTAGTGAGGTGAACAGATGGGAACTAGATGGTCGTGTATTGGTGCACAAGATCTGTGACGAGCTGAAGCGCGGGGATGCAATCGAGGCTCGCACTGTGCTAGGATCTGATGTAGGACTAGGCAAAGGAAAGATTCACTGAGGCTGATGTAGCTGGACAGACTTGGTATCCTATGTCTGTAGTACGCCGACTTCAACGGTCTTCGCCTTCCGGCAGGCACCATCGAGGCCAAGAAGCGTCCTGCTGCACGTTAACGTCCATCAACTAAGCAAACTCCTTGTTTTTCATATATTATTGCAAGAGATGATTGATACTCCTTTCGGATTACGCTTTGATGACGGTTATTCAGTACTTGTAGCGAAGTTCCTTGTTCTCCCTATCCGTCATATCGCTGAACTCTACATCCACCTGATGGCTTGTGCCTGCAGCGTCTCGTCTACGGTTCTCCCATCTGTAGTAGAGTAGCAACGCTGCGACAGCGCAAAGAACTACAATCTCAACCGCCACAATCGTGATCTTGGCCGGCGTGTAGTTGGGCGCGTCGTCGTTGCGGAACGTCAGCGGCCCAAGGATGTTACCAAGACAGAAAGACATAAGCAGGATCGCGTTCATGGTGACCTTCTTGGTGTGGCCCTAGGTTTGTCAGTATGTTTGGGTGAGTGTGGAGGAATGGTGCGATGGTACTTACAGCAAAGTTGCAGGCTGCGAAGGCGTACGCAAGGGGCAGGAAGGAGCCAGTCATGTTCGTTAGATAGTTGCCCGCCAGTCTGCCTGCTTGGTTACTGGCAGGTATAAACGCAATCATGCCGCCACCCACAATACCGCCGAGTGCTGCCCAGGTTGCAAGCATGAAGCCACGGCAGTTGTATCGACCGGCGATATAGGTCCCGAGAAGGGTACTGACTACTGTGATCAGACCGCCCGGTATCTGAATCAGCGCCGTCTCCTTGTTCGAGAAGCCGAAACCGGAGATGATGACGCTCTGAAACGACGACACAGCACCATTGGGTATGCTAGCTGCCGTGGTGATGAAGGCCAAAAGCCAGACTTGCGGGTCGCGAAGGGCTTCCCAGAACTGATACGGCTTGAAGGTCTTGTTCTCGATACCAGTGTTGTTCTCGCGCAGACGTGATACAGCCAGTATTTTCTCTTCATGCGTCAATTTGCTCGACATTGGGTTGTCAGGAAGAAACAAGATAACAACAATGCCAGCCGAGATGGTGATGAGCCCGACCACAAGATACATAATCTGCCAGTTGTTGAACTGGTCGCCTTCGTAGTGTTGAAAGCTGTACGAGATCAGTGAGCCGACCATGACCGCGCTGCCAACGCCTAGGTACCAGAACCCGATGCGCCTTGGCTGCTCGTCGCGCTTGTACCACATGGACGTAACGAGGATCAAGGAAGGACTGATGGCAGATTCAAAAGCACCGAGGAGGAAGCGGCAGACTGCGAGAGAAGCGTAGGAGTCGCATGCTGCGGTGCAGGTGACTAGTAGAGGTCAGCTTTGAAGCGAGGGTTGGGTTTGGGGAAGCATACCAACAGTACCCCATGCGCACACGCAGCCACCCAGATATTTTGCCACAGGGAGTCGCTGCATGAGATATGCGTGCGGCATCTCGAAGATAAGGAAGGCGAGGTAGAACAGCCACGACAGCGTTCCGTACTGCTCGGTCGTCAAATTCGCGTCTTCTCGGATGCCCATCACTGCTGCGAAGTTTACTGAGATTGTTAGCTCTAGCTATATCAGAGGTCGAATTGGCTTACACAGCGACTTGTCGAGGTACTGGAGAAAGTAACATGCAAACATGATAGGTACAATCATCCAGTCAATCCTCTTGACCAACGCCTTCTCGTCGATGGCGACGACAGTGCCTTCCTCGCCATCCTCATTAATCCGGAGAAATTCGAGTGCCTTGTCGGCATTCTTGTATTCGCCCCTCTCCGGTGCCTTTTCATCTACGTGGCTTGAATTCGGGATTTCCTGTGCTTGCATGTCGTCCACTCCTGCAATACGAACGCTTGGGTTTGCATTTTAAAAACAACAACCATGGCGGCCTTCATATAGACGCCTTGTGACCGGAGATCGCGTTGTCAAAAGCTGCACGCTCAGGTTTGATAAACAGCGCGATGTCAACGCTGATCCTGTTCGCTATCAGCCCCACATCCCGTATTGGGAAGGAGATGCAGAAAACCACCCAGTAAGAGAGCTGCTGAGCATGGAGAGCGATCCCGCGGTAATCGTTCGGTAGACATCATCCCGCATGTTGGAGGCGGCTGAAGGATCCCGCGGCGGGGATAAGATACCTTATCGCTGTAAGGGCTAGGTGGCGAGGGCTGCCCAGGTGGGCGGCAGTTGTGACAGAAGATTCAGTGCGACTGAGGTACTTGGTCCGGATGAAAGGGTTGTTTAAGGGTGAAGTCAATGCAGAGCTGATGTTAACAGGTTGAGCGGTCGTCAGGAAGATGACGGCAAGGACTGTATTGACCCCACGTGGTTGCAGGGATCTCGACGCGAGAAGTATATCTTTACTGTACTTGAAATTGGCATATGCACACCCCGCCTTTCGCCGTCGCATAGCAAAATCTCGTTTCTCCCTCACTTATAGATTTTGAATCGTTGCAGCTTCCCAGTGACGGCGATAACGACATGGAAATGATCTCTCCTCAACGCAGTCTACAGCACACTATTGGGCTATGCGAACAATGCGCTACAATTGACTTCTCTTCCCTTTTCAATAAAGAGATAAAGATCTTCCAGATCGGGACACTCTCAAGTGTCATAAATAACAGCGCTTGCTCGTTCTGCCGTCTTGTTTCTGATGCTATCAGCAATAGCTGGATGTCGCCATCTGGCGAATTTCAGAGCGCGACCGATCTCAGTCATGATAACGCATGGGTGAAGACGACCTTTTGGGCACAGTGTGATATTCTCTCAGAATCTTCACGCAACGACACGGACATCGAAGAACTAGCCGAACGTTACAATCTTGCGCGAACTGTCAAATTTCGATATCGGCCTGCGGTGGGAACAAGTTGGATGCAAGAGAGCGATAGGCAACCGTGGAATAGTAATTGCCGTACTACGATCTGCGAGCTGGACTACGTGTCGAAGGAGCAACATTTCCCTTTCACAAATGATTCTTCCGTGGATCATACTCAGCTTTTGCGACGTCGGCTGATTCCCGACGTAATTGACATGTCCCTTATTCGAAGCTGGGTCAGGGAGTGTCAAACCAATCATAATCATTCTGGTCAGCGAACTCTGGCACAGGAACAGTTACAAGCTACGGGGCAATTTTGTGTATACGATGTGTTCGAATCCCGTCTCATTGCGCCAACCGAATGTGTAGAGTATATCGCGCTTTCGTATACATGGGGCGATGCTTTACGCGAGCGACAATTGGCGGATCCCATTTCGTGGTGGACCAATTTTTTCGATGATGACGAGCAGATACAAAGCACGAGCAAGAGTCGATCCGTGCGTTTCGATAGACTTCCGGTGACTATCCAAGATGCAAGCTTGTTAGTACAGCGTCTCGGCTGGAGGTACCTCTGGGTTGATCTCCTCTGCGTATGTCAGGACGACATACCTAAAAAGGAGCTCGTGATCAACGAGATGCATATGATCTACGAGGGTGCGTCATTGACGGTTGTGGCTGCTGGAGGTGAGCATGCGGAATCTCCATTGCACGGCCTCCGTGAAGGCACGCGATCATCAGAAAGAACATCGACCATCCCAACAGCGAATGGTGACCTCGTTCTGGTAATTGCACGGCCAGAGCTGAAAGAAATAATTTCCTCTACACTTTGGGCCACACGGGGGTGGACGTTTCAAGAAGATATGTTGTCGTCATGTTGTTTGTTCTTCACACAAGACGAAGTCTTCTATTCATGCGATCATCATATGTCTCAAATATGCATGTATGGAGCTGACGACTTTCACGGATTCGGTCTTGGTCGCTTCAACGAGTGGCGAGAGGGCTATGTGTTGGAAACAAAATTCACCAGAACTGCGTATCAAAGTCTGTCTCCGTGGAACCAAGGATGGTCCAGGTCTTTGACTCGTGGCCTCCGGTATGATAATGCGGTCATAAGAGCATATGACGCAGATCAGTTAGCTGATGAGGGTGGCATTTTGTGCTCTCGGCAATATAAGGTGAGAAGGCGTCGCCATCAAGAACGACCTCGCACCCCGGGCTACTTCCATGACTACGCCACTATGGTTGGCGAATACACTCGACGAAATCTCACCGAGCCTGGGGATATCCTTGGCGCTTTCATGGGAATCCTGTCCAAATTTGACATCAAGCTAGGGACTGATCCGGACATCCAATTCCACGGATTGTTGAACTCACACTTTGACAGCCATGATTCTCACAGCAGCCTATTGGAGAAGGCCCTTTTGTGGGTTCCCAGTCAAGCAGCTGCTCTTCGTAGACGCTATCTCAGACCTCGTCCTTCCATTGTTGATCGCCAATTCCCTAGCTGGGCTTGGTCTGGTTGGGTCGGCCCGGTAGATTACTTAGTGCAAGAGTCTCCTCATTTTTATTCAAGGGCACATGAACACGATGAACACGATGAATACGATGAGCATGATACCTACGATGAACATGACAGCCAACAATCAGTCTGGATGTTCTCACCAGGTAAGCACCGTTCATGAAGCATACGTTATACCAGTTGACACTCAGGGCCAAGCCACCTTCAAAACCAAAATTGGACCGCTACATATGAGCAAATCCTTCTCATGGAGTCGGCGCGGCGACCGTAGAGTTATTGCCGAGCTTTTAGATACTCAGAAAAGTCCCAAAAACACTCTCGAAGAAAGCGTTGAAACACAGTCTTCATGCACACTGACGTTGTTCACTCACGTAGCAGAAGTAGTAAAGCCAACAGAACAATTTGGGTTCGTGGCCCAAAATTTGGAGATATGGACACAACGCCGTTATTTCAACGTTCATTCAACTCGTGGCGACAGGTCTGACAGCACTCCAATCTTACTCGACTCTGAGGCACATGATTTCAGCACTGGGTACAAGATCGCATGCATTGGGAAAGGCACAAGGAGGCCGTCTTATGAAGGCCAAATCGATACCAAATTTGAGAAGGAATGGGTCGTTCTTCTCCTGGAGCAGAGGGCAGATAATTATGAGCGCATTGGACTGACAACTGTC
Organism: Stagonosporopsis chrysanthemi; assembly: GCA_022560025.1. Lineage (NCBI taxonomy): Eukaryota > Fungi > Ascomycota > Dothideomycetes > Pleosporales > Didymellaceae > Stagonosporopsis > Stagonosporopsis chrysanthemi. The sequence goes on along the minus strand of JAFISE010000118.1, from coordinate 79,601 downwards.
CGACCCGATGACTTCGAGTGGACACTTGAGTGGATAGACATTGTGTAGTCATACAACACAAAAAAGTACACAATATTCGCGCCAAACATGTCTTACTGACTATAGATTTAAACAGCACTCTGCACATTTATAAGATGGTAGCAAAGAACAAAACCTTGGGCAATTTACCTCAGGAGCACTGGTCCTACGATAGGCCACCTTTTCAATACTAAAAAGTGTTGATCAACGTCGTGTGTAGAACCGGAGTCCCGAAGCATGGCAGATAAGAATATCTCACACTGGATCTCAAGAAAAAATCTTGACAACTCCTGGAGTAGTAGGCACGATGTCAGAACCGTCATGAATAGTAATTCTGCTGTTTTCTGTTCGCTTTCGTATTAGAAAAATAGTCTTATTGAATCTTGATTATTGGAATTAAGCACCTAGGGGAAGCAGATTCGTCGTCGTATGGGGGGCTCTCATCTGGATCTGATCGTCCAAGTACGTAAGTCTTATAGGGAGAACTGACGACAGCAGAGGTGGCAAACGTGAATAATCGTTTGTCGGGTGCGCTGTCACAGGTTTGAAACCAGAGAGTGGTTCGAAAAACGGTACCTCGGCTACGCCGCGGAGGTGATCAAGCGGCCAACGAAGCAGCAGAAGGTGATCGCTTTGATATTTACCTGTAGTAAAAGCAGACTTTGATTCCATTGCGGATTGTGAAGGTAAGATGAACAATTGGCAGGCAGTGCGATGGCACTAAATCTGAGTCGTTTCATTACACTGTAAGCCCTTGGAAGAAGCCTCATCGTCAAATTCTCTGCGTTTTATGGCAGGCGTAGACAATTTGTAAGAGGCTGCAAAGAACTGTTATCTTCACTCCTCGCTTGAAGCCCCTTGCTCTTCACATTCCCTCGCTACGTGGTCTCGTGTTCATCTGGAAGTGTGATGGTTTGCGCTGCAAAAATCAACATTCTGCTACAGACCAAGCATACTTCGAAGACACACGGCGGCACGATACATTCACCTTCTGGGCTAATTGAGCACTGGCAGCAGCTGTCAGTTGCACGAATCTCTTCACGTTGATGGTTTTGGTCTTCTAATGCACACCAATTCGGAAGGTATGCGCACTGCTCAGGCAATTCGCTTCCTTTACTGACAATGACCGTAGGCTTGGTATCCCCTCACCCCTGTAAAGTGCTACAGCTCGTCTGCAGGCTACATCTTCGACACCATAAACCTGGTCAGTGACATTTCTGTCCATGGTCAACAAAGCTGCAAATGGAGACGCGCAAGAATGTAACCGTTTTCTCCGTGTTAGCGACTTGTTTGATGTAAGTTAGTATGCTCCGTAATGCTCTGGAACAGTATAGCTGACATTCACAGTGCCTGCAGCGTTTCTGCGCTCTGTCTCCACTTCTCCTCACTCGAAATGAAGAGCAGGGACAAACTCCACTGGATCGCTATAGTCAATCTCTGCGGCGTCGGAACAGGCATATTATGCGGATGTTTCACTTCCCTTGCGTTCCTACGATGGATGAGAGATGAAAGGAGAGGGTCAGGTGAGGTGTCACGAACGAAGTTTACGCTGCACACTCGAAATGGAGGACGTTGTGTTGATCAGTGCCACGAGGGAAGTTGAGCACCTGCCTGTGCGCTCAGCAATTTTGTGTTCCAGCCCGCAGCAAAACAAGTCAGCGGTCTCCGCTGAGGCTGATCCAATATTTGGTGAGGCATATCAGGCTGTCGAAACCCGAGTTGAAGGAGGCACTCAGGAACTATCTCCTATATTTGATAGAATTAGACGATTTCTTGTGAGTACATGTATCCCACTGCTTGAACATCATTCTCTGTACTCCCTGTTATGACCTCAACGCAGATAAATTGTCTCGCAAGAGTTTACTCGGGCTTATATGCAATACGCAGTTATGGTTTATATGATGATCACATGCGTTTAGACAGGGCTATTCGCTCATTACCAGCTTGCCGTTCACTCATCAGTCAATCTATCAAGTGCCAAGACAGAAATGATCATGACTAACAAGCTGATTGTTGTAACCAGCGTTAACATGAAACTCCCCCAGACCATCAGCATTGCTCCCGAGCCCACTTCGGTCTTTATGTTGTTGTAGTAGGCTGATTCCGCCAAAGTAGCCGCACCAACGCATCCAACGTGCTGCCAGAGGCTTGCTGTTAACATGAGCAGTGAAGAGATAGAGCAAAATAACAATGCCACCCGAGATACAGGCATGGATGGAAAGGGTTTCACATCTATGTCTGATCCAGTCCTTTCGTCTGTTTCTCTATGCCAACCGGGAAAGGTGGCCAGCAACAAGACTGCCAGAAATGATAGGCCGACAGAGATGAACAGCATTGGCGAGAAAAGGACATCTTCTCTGAACTTCGAGCCAGCTTTGATGAGAGCCAAAGGATCATTACTGCCACCAATCTGTTGCAAAAGTTCATCCGCACTGGAGCTGCAAAGCCATAGCCCACCGGTCTGTTGGACACACATGCCAAAGTACCCCACACGTACTGCAAGTTTTGCGGACCCGATTTGTTGTCGAAGTGTGTCAGACATGTGGGTCTGAGCACTATCGAGTCCAGTTCCGGGGGTATTCTGGTATGACAAGCCAAGAACGTAGATACTTGTCATGGCTGAATAATTAGAACAGCCTGCTACAGTCATTGCTGCGCGGATTAGTGAAAGGCCAACGGAAGACGATCTTTGGGCTTCATTACCTTCGAGAATGATGGCTGCTACAAGGAGGATTATGAGTACATGATGGAATGCAAACCAAGGCGGGACCAGGCCTGGTTCGATAGTCAGTCCACATCGAGTGTTTCTCCGGAAGACGCGTTCTGTACGAAGTAAACGTACGTTGCATGGGAACTGTAAATCTTAGATTAGCCATGGCTTAGGCGGGTTGTGTACAGCCTGTTAGAAACACAGGTATTGGCAATGTAGAACCCTCAGCTGTGTGACTGTGCAACTGCCAAAATAACACCATTGCTGACGCAGCTGGCAGCTCAAAAACCCTCTCACGTGTTTGAGGCACGCTAACCCCAAAACAAGGAAAGGTTGATCCTTCGACTCAACAACCAATCAGAGGGTGCTAGCAATTTATTGATGTGCGAGGGGTTGTGCGCTTCGGTGTCAACCCGTTGCCATTATTCTTCAGCCTGATTGCAACGCATGCTCTGACACGAGAGGCATCAATCACGAAAATGAGTTCTGTGTGCTTCGCTGAGAACTCAGCCGTGCCCAATTTGTCTATTCGAGATCTTGCTATATACTGTCATAAAAACGATCAAGACTGTTAATGCACCGATAATGGCAAATTCAGCCCATACCATTGAGGTTGCTCCAATGCCAATATCGGCCTTTACATTTCCGTAGTTTGCGCTGTCTGCCATTGCGGCTGCCCCGACTGAACCCACATGCTGCCAAAGAGCAGCTACCAGAGTAAGACCGGCTGATGCAAAGCAGCATGACGAGACAGCATTCATGGTGGCTTGCGAAGGAAACCATTGATTCTCCGAAACCGAGTCGAGATCGATCTTCTTTCCATGCCAGTCAGGGAACACGGCTAAGAAAATGATGCTGACGACGTCAATTCCAATGGACATTAAGAGGAGACCAGAGAATAACACGCCGTCCCTGAAACGTGACATTGTGCCGATCAGATTGAGTGGATCGTTACTGAATCCAACCTGCTCTGCGAGGCTATTGCTGTCTCTGCTGCAGATCCAGATGATGCCGCGCTGCCGGACACACATGCCAAAGTAACCTGCTCGTACTTCGAGTTGAGACGAACCCTTATGATCGTTCAGTACGTCTGAGAGACCTTGGGCGAGAGGGTTGGAACTGATCTCGGTCGAGTTGATATATTTGACCCCTAGGACATAGACGTTGGTCATCGATGAGTAACTGGAGCAGCCTGCTAGAACCAGAGCTTGCCCACATCAGCACCCGGTTTGCCATGCGAAAGATGTCAACTTACAGAGCAGAATGATTCCAACGACTTGAAATAGTATGATGACACGGCCGAAAGTGATTGGGCTGGCTGTCATGGTTCAGTAGGTTCAGCAACCGCTCTCGGGTCACGCACGTATCGATCTGGGCGGTATGCTTCTCGTTCGAGGTTGTGCAGGTTCCGCAGGGGAACTAGGTCTCTTGAACCTTCTCTTCGCGCGCTCCTTGAAATTGTCCATGGTGATGTGTAGAATATGAGAGATTGAGACGACAAGAAGATCAGGCTGTCGATATGCACAGGCTTCAACGTGGAAGCAGCCGCTTAGACACGTGTGCCGCTTTTTTTTAGGGGGGTACATTAGTATGAATCCTTTGAGCATGTAGCCAATCAGCGCTTGAGCCCTGGCGCATTGAGCGGCTGAGGATTGGGGGCCAAAAGTTCCCAACAATCTCCATAGCCCCTCTTGGTGATCGCATCAAAGGACTTGCACCTCTACCGGCACTCGTCGTTGCATAACTGAATTTGAAGCGGATCAGCACGTCGAGGCCCTGTTACTCAAATGGATGAGATAAACCCAATCTCGAGGGTGTTGAGTCAAGACGACGCGACTGCTGGGGCTGAAGAGTTTGAGCCTACAAGACGTACGGCGGAGGCTGTCTCTCACACAAGCTTAACGGGCGAATATGAGTTCTCCAGCTCGTACGTTGCGCCTGCACCGCAGCAGCTAGCAGCAGACGAGGCCCCCGATGAATATTGGAGTGATTGGAGTGGTCCGGACATCTCGAAGACGCAAAAGTTGGATCCGAAGGCTGGCCAGGAATCGTCGGAGTCCAGTTTGTTAGATCCAATACTCAAGATCGCTGGAGATGAAAGATCTGCCTCAATGACGAAGCTCCAACCCAGTCCAAATCGATGCCCAAGTATCACAGTTGATTCTGAGTTCGAAGAGGGGCCTGCTGACGACAAATCACGAAGCTCGACCAGTAGAGATAACCAAAACCGCAAATCTAAGACCAGGTTGACCGACTTCGAGGAAGAGCAAGAAGATGTTCCGGTGGTATCAACAGCAAGCCAGCAAGATATATCATTCAATGATGATCAGCGCGACAGTCTTTACGATTTGAGTCCGCGAGTGAGCGACATGTCTAGCGATGAAGTAGCGTCAGAAAATGACAGTGTTGGTGATTTCGATGCGCTAAGCGAGGCAGGTATTTCACTCCCGGCGTCTGTAGTGTCGTCGCATGTCTCGAGCTTAGAGCGTATGATCGAATCGAGGCTACCACTACCAGTCGGATATTCCCTTGAACATCTTCTAAACATGCATCAGCATCACAAGGTCCAATTACCCGAGGGCCATGACCGGTACCCAGATACTCCTGAAGTTCCCATGCGGATCCCGCCACCGCCACCTGATCCGAACGACCAGGAGAGTATTGAGCCCCTGCGGCGAAGGACAAGTTCTTGGAAGAAATACCTTGTACCAGCGTCTTTTAAGGCACGACGAAGACGAAGGAGAACAAGTTCGCCCCCACCGAGACGGGCGCCAGCACCGAAGCCGACGTTTGCTGATGTTGAGGCCTATCGTTTCAGTGTGAGAGAGCTTGCAGCGCGTTTCAAGACTTTCGAGAATGTAGCTCTTCGGGATACACGCCACGCTAGAGGTTGCCGCGTAGTGTACTTTGACCTTTTGTACGGCGAAGAGGACCTCATACCTGTACGAAGAGAACTCTTTGAGCACCAAAAGTCACAGCCATCGTACCCGAGGTTCCGCAGTGAGTTGCGAGGGGTCAGTGACAACTGCTTACAACGTATTATACTTGTCGAAGACCTGAGCCCTTTCTTGATAAACATGCTGGGCGCGACGTTTCAGATCCCACCGCACGTTTTCGAGCAGCATCTTGATCGTTCCGGTTATTCGAAGAAGATCGAAAGCCGAGACAATAAGGTGGCCTGGCATGCGCGTTCCTCTGCTCAAGGATACTCGTCAATTACCTGGTATCGTCCCGTACTGCCATTGATACCTTTGACGACCAGAGTTCGAGAAAAATTGCTCAACGGTCAGAGAACGAAGGTTCGATGCCCAGTCGAGGATTGTGAAGACGATAACGATTACATCAATACTGTGGCCAACATTTGGCGCAATCATCTTGATCTGTGTCCCGATCCTGGAATATACCACAAGCAATCGAAAACGGAATATCCAGTCGGGTGGGAGGAACGAGCGACAACATGGACTCACGACTTCGATGGTTGTATATTTGGTAAGCATTCACTACAAATTTTCCAGCTCATACTTACCTGTTGGTTTTAGTGATAATATTGCTCGATCCACTGCCAGTCGTCGCATTTGAAGGCAAGGAAGAGCAAGAGCGCCCTACTAGTAATATTGGTCCGGACCATGCTGCTTCCCATAACCGTCGGGCTGGGCAAAAGCGGACGATGTTCAAAGACCGAAAACATCAAAAGGTGTCCGATTGGATCACCACCTCAACCTTTGAGCCTTCAATTTCTCATATAATTGTGCCGCCGCCACCACCGCCATCACCACCGGTAATGACACACCAGCAGAATTTTGAAAGTCTTGAGCGTGCTCCACATTTACGGCCTCGAATGCCACCCCATTCCCTCCATGCGGATCAGCCCGCTGAAGAGCGAACGAATTTCGAGCAACCTACCGCTCCAATAGTACCAAGTATGTCAGATCCATGGTGGTTCCATCTCAAAAGATTGAGTAGAATAACTGGTATGTGTTGGAGAACGAACTGACAAAGCCGCAGGCCCTGTTGAGCAACGGTACGCTCAGGCAATTCACAGCCCTGATCCGATCCTGATGATAGAGGAACCTTCGCAAGTAACAGAACACGCCGTAAGCGGAAGTGCTCAGGGTGTGGGCACTCGCAGTACGCGACCGAGAGGGTCGGTAATCGAGACGGAGCTGGACAAGTTTCCTCATACCGCAGACTCAAGACTACCTGTTGATGGAACTGAGGGACTGGAGCGCGGTATTGAACGCCCCCCACCCCACCCTCATTCCCCCAGCAGTTTCAAACGTCCGAATGTCAGATTTGTAGACTCTCTACGTTACCAGACTCCAGTCAGATTTGAGGAGGCGCCCTACTACCAGACAAGGGAAGGAGTGCCTCTTTATCAGACAAGAGAGCAGGTGCCCCAATATGAAGGAAGGGCCCGGTACGAAGCGCTTCACGAACCACTGGTCATGTTCGAGTCTATGAGGGCTCGAGCTTCGACCACCGTCGCGGGTCAAGACACCTTCGATTCGCGACGCGTTCACGCATACATCAAAAGCCAGCGCACGCCTCGATCAACCCTCGAAGAGTATGAATACTTCCTCGAAATTCCAAGGCGGCGCGAAAACATAGGTCTCGATCCATTACAGGCTTTGTTCCGCGCCATGCATGATGACACGAACAGTCTCGTGGAGATCATCCGGACATCGCTGCAAGCGATCCGGAAAGGCACTCTCGACGAGGACTTGATGCAGAAGCGTGTCAAGTTCTGGAGGGGCTTGATGCATGAATTAAACTTCAGTCTTGGAGTGATGGAAGCTGAATTGCGGGAGTTTGAGCAATTTGCGAAGGAAGCTGGTGTCCTGCGCTCTGGGTCAAGGTGCCCTCATTTCTCGCGGGAAACCCGGGAGGCATTGCGTAGATGCCTCAGCCTCATCGACAGATCCTCGCAATCTTTGCTTGCCGAAATGCAGATTGCGGATAGCCGGCGAGGCATTGTCGAAACGGAGAGCGTGTCGAAGCTCACAGAACTCGCATTCGTGTTCATTCCACTCTCGTTCTGTGCAAGCCTGTTTAGCATGCAGATACACGAGCTGGACGGAGGTGTACCGGTGTACACCTTCATCCTTGTCGCTATCGGCTTTGTTGTGGCGGCGTATGTGGTACGTCTGACCATCAGAAGCTCACGCCTTGTCGAGTACAAGATCGAAACCATGAACCAAATCAGAGAGGAATCGTACTTGCGGCACGACGAGTCTGTGCCTACGCACGTTGCTATGGCGTGGATTGGCAATGCTGCAAGAGCTTCGGTGTCGAAGAGCTTGACAAGCTTTGTGGCTATTCTTGCGCCTGGCGTGGTGGTTTTGGTTGTCCTTGCCGCTATCATTTCTCCAATCGTGCTTCTTTGGCAGAGACAAATTGATGCAGGGTTTTCGGCGGTTATAACCGTGCTTGTGCTGTCATTCGATGCTGTACTCCTTATTCCCATCTCCGTAGATTTGAGAGATGCAGGGTCTATAAAATTCGATCCCAGAGACCGTCTTCGCAGTATTCAACAATACTTTGAGGATAACCGAAGAAGGAAGGAAAAGGCCAAAAGAGATAGAAAACGTAAAGCTAGCGGAGATCTGGAGGCGCTTGCGGAGGAGAGCACTGTCAGTTCGGCGAACCAATCTCACAGGCATCCACCACGGCCATGAGGAAAGGATGGCCGAAAGATTATATGTACACGACAGGACGCTGACATAGTGCTCCCAAAGCGGGGAGATGGTCCAGTCCTGGATTGATTGGGGAGCGAACATTCTTGTAACTTCTTCGTAGATGCGGTAAAGCGCCGCTCTGCCGCAAGCAACAAAAGGCGCAACAGACTGCCCGAAATCTGCTCCGGACGATCAGAGACAGCATACGGCCTCGGGTTTTGAAGCGAATGACAGAAGCTTTTCTGCCTCTGCACGTTTCTGGATACCTCTACGTCGTCTGGCTTCAATCAACTCAAAACAATTGCTGGCAATCCTCCCTTTAGGTTGATGACTTGCAGAATTCCAAAATCGTCTTGCTGTGCCATGCGAGCACCAAACATCACGAATTCTCAATCGCCACGCTCGACAATTTCGTGCCAGCGTACCTAACAGGTCGACCACATTCCGTCGTTCCGTTGCTGTAATCATAGAACTTGATCACGTTTTGTGTTCTTGTGCCGCATAAAAGACCTGAAATCAGTAATACCATTGTGCGAACATATCGATGACGCATGGGATCTGTAGGATTACCTGAATGTCGCTGTAGCGGTTGCTGCACGAGGAGGTGTGGTGAAAAACTGTTTAGAATCGAAGTCGACCACAAACTGCATCTATCTATCATTAGTATACATGCATACAGGTTAAGGAAGTTTGAGCGACGCATTGTGCAGATCTCGTCCGTGGTGCTGCTAAGCCGCTCATGTCTGCCGTCATTTCGTGTGGTAGGTCGGAGTCGGCATCGGACGGCCGGAGATGCCGCTATGTCCGACCAACATCGCTTCTCCGAACATGCGCGGTGACCGTGAAGGCCATACGAGTGTAGCTGATATAGGGATCGGCTGATCGACCTTGCTACATATCGTCCAAGATACAGTATACACACAGCAGTAATACCATCAACCCGACCTCCAACAGCCATCATAGACACAATTACTCTATACGCAGTAACCCTCCACGCAAGAACCGAACACAGAACCATACAGGCATCAAATGCATCCTCAAGATTTTCACTTTTAGCATAACTGCACTTCGCAACACTATACAGGACACATCAGTCCAGCACAGGCTCACCCATGATCACATCAGCAATCATCGACATCACACATACTGGAACGGCCTCCTCGCCCGAGCCCAACCACAACCACATCATCATGTCTACCAGCAAACGCATACTCGTGATCGGTGGCAGTGGTCGCACCGGCCAGCTCGTAATCTCAGAGCTGCTCCTGCACTCGCACAAAGTCACCGCCCTCGTGCGCACGCCCTCAGCCATGCAAAGCTTAACCACCGCGGGCCTCACAACCGTGGCCGGCACGCCCCTCAACAAAGACGACGTGCACAGGGCCTTCACGCAGAGCGCCCCCGACGTCGTCATCGTCACGCTCAGCGCGCCCCGCGCGAGCGACAACCCGTTTTCCGCCGTCGCCTCGCCGCCGCGCCTCATGGCCGATGCAATCGCCAACGTCGTCGCGCTAATGAAGGAGTTCCGCACCCCCAAAGTCGTCGTCATGCAGGCGTTTGGCGTCGGCGCGTCGTGGGCCAATATGCACTGTGCGCTGCGGATGCTGATGCAGAAGAGCAATATGAGGTATCAGTACGAGGACCATAACTTGGTTGCGGAGGAGACGGAGGCAAGTGGGGTGGACTACGTGTTTGTGCGTCCGGCGAGGCTGGTGGAGGGGGAGGCGAGGCCAGTCAAAGAGTATTGGGATGGGAAGGGGGTGGGGCTCTTGGCTGCGGTTTCTAGGGGCAGTGTTGCGAGGTTTTTGGTGGAGGCGGCTGAGAAGAGTGATTGGGATGGATTGGCGCCGGTGATTACCAATTGAGGGTACGTGGTTTCGATGATCGCCACCTAAGGTGTTGGAACGGGCGGGTGGTTGGTTTAGGAGGTGGTTTAGGGCGCTCTTCCTGCGTGCGTCCGTTGTTGCATGGTCATGGCGTTTGACAACTGCTCGATGAGCCTAATATATCTTTCCGGGCCATATGCAAACCCTTGATGAAGCGTTGTTTCATTCTGATTACATGGACAGCCTTTTCCTGGAGTATTTGCTGTAGGTCAACTACAATGTAATAATTTATTACCTATTTTGGGATCATGCCCACACGACTGACGTCAGCGGTGCCGGCTGTCGAAGAGCAGCTGATGATTGTGCGTCAAAATCAATTTTCGTCTGCATTCGGAGTGCCGAACAAGCGCAGAAGCTTGTAGCTGCATTGCCGGGCTCTTGTGCTGCGCTGATGGCAGGCTACTAATCCCGAATCACTCAGCTCTGATGAGATCCTTTCGATGGATCGGTGCGAGTCTTAGAAAGTGGTAGACTAGTTATAAGACTACATTGTGTTTTATTGTTTTGTCAACACAAGGCAGCCAAGGGTTAGCTGAGCACGTACTGCCTATGATGCGTGGATAGAATAGTGACAATGCTCATGGCCCACCTGCCTTTCTGCAATATGAGTGCCGGACTCAGCTGAACTAGATGCATAGATGACGAGATTTCACGCATGGCAGGAGTGCGCAGATCGAGGGCTACCCGTGCGTTTTGCCAGCTGGGCTTACTGTAATCAAGGTCTCTGTAGTCTAGCGCCTGCATCAAAGGCAACAAAGGCTGTTGGTGGGTTTGCGGTAACTGCAATGGACCCACATGTGGCTTTGATCTGAAAGTCGGGACTTCCTGGTCAACTCCAACTTCAAGTTGAGAATGATGAGACCTCATCCAACGCAATTCCAGTAGCCCTGCACGATATACTGTATGCATATGTCGTGAGCTCTGAGGTGTGACCAAGCGCTTCTCTGATGACTGTCGAAATGAAGGTTGATGAAAAGGTCCACAGAAACGCCGCCAGGTCCCAATCACTGCTCGGTGGAAATAACAGCGCGACAGATTGCACTGTGGCTGCCGGCCAGGCGCAGCGAAGGAGCGCAGGGCGGGTCCCCGATGAGCCTCGCATGAGACGAAACGAACCCAAGGTTCCGCAGTGTCGGAAAAGACTGGGGAAGTGGCACAGCGTGTTGTGCTATGTAAGCTGTCAGAGGATGGAACCAGTGGCGAGTGTGACACCGATGTGAGGTTTGATGCTCCCGCTTCCAGCGAGGGCGATCCGTTTGTGGATCTTGCTGCCTTACGCAAAAAGCACTATGGATCACCAGGATTCTGACGAGACAGCACCCCGACAGCCGTGTCTGTCTGTCTCCTTGGCTTGAAGTCGTCACGCCCGTATGAAGTCCTGTTGAGGTACACAGCAGCTTGCCGAGCATGTGTCCTTCTCCGTTTATCGATAGACGATTCGCGAAGGCTGACATCTGAAACACGTTTGGACGCTAGCAGCAGCGGCAGGCTTTCCACGTTGCCGCGTACCAACCGCGCCGAGCCCGCAGCCGAGCCGTTTAATTCAGAGATCCACATAATTCGTAAGGAGAATTTCAGCCGAAACGTAACACCTTTGTTCGTCATTCGCCGGGCGAAGAAATGACGCCGCTCCACGGCTCCGCACTTCCAGAGTCTGGAACCAGGAACGCGCCCTCCTAGCACCCATGCGCTCCTGGGTGACAACAGCCGAACGGCTCCGGCCTTGTTCGTGGACAAGGACTGCTGTGATGTCAGAATGCACCGTTGACAGTCTGCGCTGGACTGTGCCGAGGAGACGGAGTGACTTTGAGCAGAGTCTCAAATGTTGCTGGTGTAGGAGAACGACACTGCCCGCCGAACATCGGACTTTGGCCAGGACGCCAGGTAGATCATCTCAGGAGACCAAACGTTGGGCACGCCGAGGGAACCTTCCTCAAGAAGCGCAGGGCTATCGATAACGCCGCTGTCTAACGAGGGCCTAGTCTTTTCGTACCTACATTAGCCCATGTCAAGTATCCGCACTGTTGACCAGTCGGGCGGCCAGGACGACCAACATTGAGCTGTACGGGCAGTTAGGGCCCGAGTGGCTACTCGAAAAAGGAAGTCAAGCGCCTCCACGAAATACGGAGTGAGTGCCCCCAGACTCCGTCGAGCAGTACAAAAGGCTGCACTTCTGCTGTTCGACTTTCTCCCCACGCTCGGCCGCCTCAGTCTCTCTTTCAGTCAATCTTTTTGACTAGTCATTCCTTCCACAGCTCTGTGAGCTCGACACGCACATTCACTCTTCGCAAATCCGATCATTAGCACGAAGTCCTCACTTCCAACCACATCCAACCACTTTGAAACTGCTTCGAAACCAAACATCAAAATGTCCAAGATCTTCAACACTGCTGTCCTGCTTGCGGGCCTTGTTGCTCAGGTGTCCGGTCACACTGCCGTTGAGACCGCTGAGATTGGCGGCGTCACCTACAAGGGCTGGCGCGGCGCGACCATCAACGATCCCCTCCCGGCGGGCTCGCCTGCCTGGAAGACTGCACAGGGCTGGGGATGGCAGGTATGAAGCCCATGCTTTAAATTGTTGTGTATTAATCTGACATGCATAGCCTGTGATGGGTGACTCTATCAACAAGCCGGACATCATTGCCCACAAGGATGCTGTCCCGTCCCCCAACACTGCTGAGGCCCCTGCCGGCTCCAAGGTCACTTTCAAGTGGCACCACGAGGGAAGCTGTGGCGCGGGCGAGGAGGGCTGGGACTGCTCTCACCACGGCTGGACAGCCACCTGGATGGCACCCTGCCACGGCGACTGCGCCAAGGTCGACAAGAACAAGCTTGAGTTCTTCAAGATCGACGAGGTCGCACTGACTTCCTACCCTGCGGGCACACGCTACGCTGAGGGCGGCGCCCGCTACCAGACCGGCAAGTGGGGAACTGACGAGATCTTCTACGAAAACAACAACGCCCACACCGTCATCATCCCCAGCGAGATCCCCTCCGGCAACTACGTGCTGCGCACCGAGGTTGCGTCGATCCACAACAACGGCGCCGTCTCCGAGCGCCAGTTCTGGCCTCAGGTAAGTTTCGAAACATTGATATTCTCGATAAGTTGCTGAACTCCGATAGGCATTCAACGTAAAGGTTACTGGCGGAAACGACAGCAAGCCCGTCCCCAAGGGTGTCAAGGGAACCGAGATCTACTCGGCCAAGGACGAGCTGCTCACCTGGGACCTCTACAACCACGCCGCAGGCAAGCTCATTGGCGATTCTCCCGGCCCGAAGCTCGCCTCCGTTGCCGTTGCCATCAACCTTCGCCGTCACGCGAGGGACTTCTCCAGCTAAGCGCATTGCATGCGTGAGGTGGTTTTGTTTTGCGCATTTACATGGACAGCAATGGGCGCTTGTGGACGACCGACAACAGCAAAATGTTTGGATAACATTGGTTTGATTCTTCTCTTCTCTTCTTTGGCGGATACCACTTCATCATGACCCGTTACGACTTCTCGGTGTAGATATTAGACAAGCCCAGCTACGTATACAATCTGGCTTTTACTCGTTCCCAATGACTGGCTTTCCTCTCCTGCGCTAGACCGTGACTTGCCTGACTCGGATGCGTGTTGCTGTGGTACTACCCACAGATGATGCTGGGGGTTTTGTAATCATATGGCTGGCTTCGTGCTGCGGGAAGTGGGCCACAACGGTGCACACGAGGCTCTAACGGTGACCTTCAGCGCTGAAACCTGACACCCCTCTAGCGGACCACGTTGTCTTCCAGGGTCAAAGAAGAGCCATTTAGGGTGACCTCGCTACCACGGTACCACCTAGACTACATTTGCAACGGACAATGTCCACCATCTCAGTGTACAGCCTGTTTTTTTTTTCCAGCACCACAAGAAGCTGTCTCACCAGTAAGGGTGCCCAGCCCAAAAAGACGTGATGAAGTGACGTGGTGCGTGGGCAACCCTTGCCGGCGCCTACCGATGGGCTTTAATTTCCACGAGGACTTTTGCAGGCACAAGGGTTGCGATCTGCGGTGATCATACCGGCCGGCGCTCCTCGCTTCGCTTCACACCCTTGGTGAACACGACGTTTGCTGGCAGTCTGGGCAGCAGAGGTGGGTGAGGATGTGGGCTTGAAGGAGAAGATGCTGGGCAGGTGTGCGACGTCTGCAGCAAATGCCGCCGCACGTGTCACCGTGCACTGTGCGGTGCTGTGCTTGCTCCGAGCACAACACGAGTTGGCGTACGCGTCCATTGTGTGTGCGTCAGGACCGCCGAGAAAGTGCGAGGACGAGACTGTCCGTTTTGACGATGCTCAGCACTTGCACTGCTGAGATGTTGATGTCGAATCATTACTGTGCTGTCGAACCATTACTGTGCTGCTGTTTTCGTACGTCGCCCAGAGTTCTGGGCCGCTCATCTCAGCCGGTCTGGGGGAGCCGGGCCAGGCACAGCTTAATCCATGCCGCCACAACGTTGCGAAACGCTCCCAAGCAATTGACAGCTCGCAAGTGACCACACCTTATGTCAACAAACAAACAAACTCCACCTCTTCCAACAGACGTTCCTACTGTGTCGCATGCCCCCCGCTCGCACCAGAACGTTGGCCCTAAGCCGGCTGCGGCCAAGCAGCGAGGCAGTGCAAGCCAATGGGTGCACGCGCCGACCCACCGGCTGAGCGTCACCAGTCGAGTCGGTCAGCCATTCTCCTTGGTCCTTGGATTCCCAGTTTCGTCCACCTGAGGCCAACAACGACGACCGCCCACCCACCGGCGATTGCACAACGGCCAACCCTGCGACTGCGCCTACCACCTGAATGCGCGCGCTATCATGCGCAGTCTCCCGCTCGCCATCCTGTCCTCGGCCCTGGCATGCATCGCTGGCGCATCCGCCAGCGACATGATCGCCGACAACCGCATCAAAGTGCAGCTCTTCGCCGCGCCCGCCTTCTTCTCAGAGGTCTCCGTCGACGCATACAACAACCAGTGCCTCTCGCTCGACAACAACCTGTGAGCCCGCACGCACCCGCCGCCTGCCCCGCATCGACTAACGCTCCCCCAGCATCGACGGCCGCGTGCAGTCCATCCTCGTCGGCGGCCATGACGTGCCCTCCGTCCTAGCCAGGGAGGACTACTGGTACTGCCAGTTCTACGAGTGCGTTGCCTCACCAATCCCTCTCTCTCTCTCTCTCTCTCTCTCTCTCTCGCGGTCACAAGACACTGACAACACCCCAGTAACTACGACTGCACAAGCACCACAAGCGACTCATACCTCACCTTTGCCGACGGCGTCAACAACCTCGCCAGCATCGGCTGGGACAGCAGCATCCACAGCCTGCGCTGCAGCAACCGCGCCGCCAGCACCTGACGCGCCGTAGTCCTCCAGCAGTGTCCTGCTGACAGCACGACCGGCGTGCGCCGCCCCACGGGATGGATTGCGCTGACGCCACTGCGCACCACGTTGTGCTGGCCGGCTGCACCAGCGTAGCCGAGACGTCCAGCGTGCACGCCGCGCCCAACAGCGACGCCCCTCTGCCGTTGCAGTGCACGGCATCAGTCCGGACACGTCCAGAAGCAACACTCTTACAACCACCGTTCCGCAATCCTTTCAGCACAGGCGTTCAGGGAGCTAGTTCCGTGTCTCTCGCGGCGTAGGAGTTTTCGTGGTCTTCTTCACTGGTTATTTTTTTTTCTTTTTCCCCCCCTACTGGTTCTTTTCACCGGTTTTTCATCTCCACCGGTTCTGAGGGGGAGGAAGGAGCTTTCGAGCCCGCAGGTGGCCGCTGGTGTTCGAAGTGCTCGACACGGCAGCACGCGGGATTTGGGGTGGAGATTGAGGTCTCGCAGTTTTTGGAGTCGTTGAAGTTGTCTGGGGGTTGTGTGGTGGGTGGTGGGGGGTATTGGCGTGTGAACGGGGGGTTCCAGCACAACGCAAGGCAACGCAACGCAACGTCGAGACTGCGTGTAATGAGGCTGATGGTGGGCGTGCAGGAAGGATAGGATAGGACAGGATAGCGATCGTGAGCACCATACACATAACAAGGCCACGGCGATACTCGTAACGAAATGGGTATCTTATTCTACGAAACGCGCCCCTCTACGCCTTACACTACGCCTGCGCTATGCCACACACTACACCACCCTACACCTCCCCCCTCGCACCTCACAGATCAATAAGATCCGGCTCCCCATCCCCAACCCCCCTCAGCAACACAATCATATTCCCATTCTGGGCCGCATCCCCAATCTTCTCACTAAACTTCAGCAGCCGCCCGCCCTCGACGTGGAACACGCGCAGCTTGTCCTCCTCGCGCTCGCTCCGGTTGTTCACGTTCTCGACCATCAGCGCCTTGGCGGCCATGTCCAGCACGCGGCCCACGCTGGCGTCGCTGCTGTAGAAGAACTTGCCCGTCGGGAACTTGGCTTTGGTGGTGTCGCTCGACGCCTCGACGTGCAGGTAGATGCGCTTCTCGGGGGGCACTTTGGCGTCGCCTTTTGCGGCGCGCTTGAGCGCGTTGAGCTCGGCTTGCGCCGAGACGGCGGCGTTGGAATTGGAGCTCTTGCCTAACCCGAGGAAGCCGGATTTCTTGGGGGCCGCGCGCCGCTTCTCGTCTTCGTTGCGCTTGTTCTCCGCCCAGAGTTTGAGGCGCGAGAGCGCTGACTGCGTGCGCTGTTGTACGGTGGAGGGGCGTGCGCCGATGGGCGAGAGGGTCTTGCAGTCGTGCTGTTCTTCGTGGCGGTGCGCCATGCAGTATCGCCGGTTGCAACGCGGGCAGCTGACGCCCTCGTTGCGGGTTTGGCCGTCGATGCGGGTTTTGCACGAGGATTTCGAGCAGGGGCCTTCGGCTCTCAGGAGGTTTGGCTTGCCTTGCCATGTTGTGCTGGCCACTGTGGGGAGTTTTGCTTTCTCTTCCTCTTTTCTCTTCTTCTCAGCAGCTTTCTTTGCAGCTCCGCCGGGGTTCGAGCATTTGTGCGCATACTCTGTTCGGTGATCCAGACAATAGTACTTGTCACAGCTCCCGCAAGGGAATGGCAGGAAGTCAAGCTTGCCACAGTACTCCATCTGGCAGTGCCTGCCAATGTTCTCGACGTCCCCAGTTGCCATGTTGTCTCGGAAATGCTGTGCTGGCCAGATATGCGATGGATGAGCCGTCTATGTCCAACGTGCGTCTATGTCTACAAAAAAAAAGCCGAGCAGAAGAGCGGACAGGCGACCAACGGAGTGTGTTATAAACGCAAAGCTGATTGCTAACGTGAGAGAAGTAGCAAGAAGCCCAGAGAAGGCGGCGATGCCAGGCGGCCACGGCGACGCAATGCCACTCGGAACACGCTTTCCGAGTCGCTCTGCGCTTTCCCAAATCCATACATGGCGGCGCGAGAGTCCAACGACGTTGAGACAGGCTCTCTCTCTCCATCACGTCTGGACGACACCGAAGCGCCAACGCAGACCCAACAGCGTACTGTCATGATACTCGAAACGTCACAGAGTCTCCTGCACCGCTACGCGCCGGGAGCTGCGCCCTGCATCGCCATATTAGCCGCTCCGCACAAGCGCCAGGCTCACGACTGAGCCTCTTCATATTGGCGACTTCCCATGTACATAAAAGATCGGAAACCGCGAAGTTCCATAAAAGCGAGTGAAAAGTAGACCTCGTCTGCCCCTATCCTATTGGCGCCTTTCCCTAGCCAAGGGGGTGGGGGTAGATGGGGAGGCTGCGTATGGGTGGCGCTGCAGGGCTTGTTGGGGAGTGAGGGAGGGAGGGAGTTTGTACGGGGACGCCGATGATATCACCTGCTTGACGGCTCTATGCGCGTGAGAATCTCCAGACAAAAGACACCAAGAGTCGAGTGTTACATCCAATCCATTGACTATTGACCACTGAAACCCTACACAACATATCCATCCATGCACAACACAACACATCAAACCTAATATACACCCCCCTTTCCTCAATCACCCCCCTCATTACCCCCCTCAACACCCCCACTATCTTCCCACCTCACAACAACAAATCCCCCCCATCCGCCCCCACAGGACCCATGCCCAGCGCCTGCGGGGCGTTCTGGTTGACGACCCAACCACCGCCGCCGCCGCCGACGCCGGCATGGTGGTGGTGGTGGTCGTCTGCAATGGGCGAGCCGCCAAAGGTACTCTGGCGGCCGACGCTGGCGAAGTACATGTCTGCGTCGCTGACGGCGGCGGACATGCCGTTTGTGGGGGAGAGGGAGCCGTTGGCGGGGTTTGTGTTGTTGAAGTTGTTGATGTCGTCGGCGCCGCCATTCAGCGCGCGGTCGGCGGCGGCGCGGTCGCGGGCCAGCTGTGCGGCTTTGACGGTGGGCAGCTCGTGGCGCTGCAGGGCGGGGGAGTCGACGAGGCGGCGGGGGCGGGCGGTGCGGAACACGGCGTTGACGGGCTTGAGGTAGACGGTGGCGAGGGTGCCGACGTTGAGGCACATTTCCTCGAGGGTGGCTGGGTCGAGTTTCTCGGATTCCTCGGCGGTGATGGCGGGTTTGGTGCCCATGACGACCTTCTTGGCTTCTTCGGGCGCCGAGGAGAGGAGCCGCCAGTACATGTAGCCCCTGTCGCGCAGGTCTGGGTTGTCGGTTTCTTCCGTGGCCCATTTGAGGACCTTGGGGACGAGGGCGGAGCCGCGCGTTGGGCGCTGGATGAAGAGTTTCACCGTGGCGGTGAGGAGGGCGAGCTGGACTTCGTGTGTTTCTTCCTGGAAGGTGTCGAGGAAGTCTTCGAGCAGCACGTCCGAGTCTTCGATGCGGTCGGCGTACTGGCCAATGACCCAGATCATGGCGGCTTTGGCTTCGGGCTCGTCGAGCGAGTCGAGGTTCTCGCAGAGGGTCGAGATGATGGACTCGTACTGGTTGGGGTATTTGCGGAAGATGTTGCGGATGACGACGGTGGCCTCTTGCACAATGTACGAGACTTTTGTGCTGACGAGCGAGAGGAGCGTGCTGATGCACAGCTGCGCCGCGGGAGCGATCTTGATGGCCAGCTTGCCGATGGCGCGGACCGACTTGCGGACAAAGTCGACGTCGATTTCCGTGGCGTATCTGGCTGGTTAGCACTCGATTCATGACAACGATGGGGGAGGGACGCACTCTGCCAGCTCTGTCAAGACCTCCTTGATGTTCTTCTCCGTGGCCAGCATGAAGATGAGCTCGAGCTTGGTGACCTTGACGTAGATGGGGTCGTTGTACTTGCAGAAGAAGACGCGGATGTCGTTGCGCAGGACTTCGGGGCGGCGCTGCAGGATGAGGAGCGCGTTGCGGAGGGCCAGGTACTGGATCTCCGGGCCTTTGGAGAGGAGGGTGACCAGCGGTGGGGAGAGCTTGTTGCACAAGGATGCAACGACCTTTTGGTCTGCAATGTAGTTCATCAGGTAGAGGATGACGCGAATGCAGGTGAGCACGACGGCCGAGTTGGAGTGCGACAGGCGCGGGGAGATGCGCTCGGCCAGCAAGGCAGCCTCGGACGAGTCCTGGGGCACGTAGTTCATCAGGGCCTCCATAATGTACGTCTGCCCCCACTCGGAGCAGTCGGCGAGGATGGAGACGATCTTGGAGGCGCTCGCGTAGTCGATGGTCAGCTTGATGTTCTCGCTGCGCTCCCAGATGTCCATCAGGCCGGCCAGGGCGCTCGAGACGACGGTGGGGTTCTCGTCGCGCAGCATGCCGTTGAGCTTGTCGATCAGGTCCGAGGCCTCGACGAGCTGGCGGTCGTGGTCGTACAGCTTGGCGACGCAGAAGGCGGCCGTCTTGCGCACGTAGGGGTCCGTGTCGCGCAGCAGGTTCTTCAGGTGCGGGACGGTGGCCTCGACGTACTCGCGGACGTGGACGTACGACATGGTGCGCAGGGCCAGGGCACGCACCAGCGGGTTGTTGTCGTGCATGTCCTCCTGGATGATGGGCAGGGCCTTGAGGGCGATGTCGGGCTTTGCACGGGCGTAGTTGACCAGGTACAGGAAGCACATCTTCTTGATCTCCAGGCTGGGGATGTGCATGCAGCCGACAATGTCCGGGAACAGGGCGACCATGTCGTTGTTGCTCATGGTCATGTTGGCGACGATCTTCTTGAGGGTTGTCTTCTTGGCGGCGAAGTTCTTGTCCTTCTTGCCGCCGCTGTTGAGCTCGAGGCGCAGCTCCGCTACTTTGCCCTGGGGGGGTGCTGTCAGGCGGGGGCATGGGCATGGACATGATCATGACGGCGGCGCATGGGGAGTGGAACGGGAACGGGAACGGGGACGGGAACGGGGACGGGGGCGAGAGGGCGGACGTACCCTCGCAAAGAGCTTCGCATCTTGGCCGCCCTGGCTCATGGTGGCTGGCTCTCACGAATGCGCCCGCGCGGCGGTCCCTCTGTGCATGTGCCTGGCCGTCTCACGCCCAAGACAGCTCCCCTCGCCTGCCGCTCTAGCGCCCCTCGCGGCGCCCTCGAGGTCGTGCGGGGCTCTGGTGGGCGGCGGTGCGCGCGGTGCGTGTGCGAGGGAGTCGAGTGCGGTGTCGAGCGCGGTGTCGTGGACGGTGTCGCCGGGTCTCGCGGGGGGGATGCTGCGGTGTGCGGGGATGCTGCGGGCTGTCGCAGTCGTTCGCGGTCCGTTCAGGGTGAAGACGGCGGCGCGGCCAGGGTGTTTTGCGGAGCTGTTCGGGGAAGCGCACGGCCGTTTGCTAGGTAAGCGTCCAGCACCGCTGCCCACACCACGCCCGCCCACGCCCACAACCGCACCACGACCGCATCACGACCGCATCAGACCGCATCAGACCGCCGCACTGCATCCCGCCCCGCGCGCCGCCAGCACCCCGCCAGCACCCCGCCATGGCCGCCCCGCCGCCCCCGCAATGGGTCGTCGACCTCAACTCGACGCCTGCCCCCGCGCCCAAGAACCCATCGCTGGCCGACCCGCCGGGCTACACCGCGGCCATGACCCGCAAGGAGCGCGCCCTCTCCTCCAAGAAGACGCGCGTACCGCCGACGCCCGCGGAGATGGACACGCTCAAGATGAAGAAGGCCTGGGAGGTGGCCATCGCCCCCGCCAAGCAGCTGCCCATGAACGCCTTTGGTGCGTCGCCGCCCGCCGCGCGCCGCGCCCCAGCACACTGACCGCTGCACTAGGCATGTACATGACCGGCAACTCGCTCCAGATCTTCTCCATCTTCATGGTCTTCACCCTGTTCAAGACACCCGTCATGGCCGCCCTCGGCATCCAGCGCACCTTTGCTCCCTTCGAGACGCCGGGCACCGCCGGCCGCCTGCTGGGCGTCAAGGTCGTCTACATACTCACCAACCTGCTCATGTTGGCGCTGGGTATCTGGAAGGTCAACGCCATGGGGCTGCTGCCGACGACGCGGTCCGATTGGCTGGCCTGGGAGGGCGAGAGGACCTGGTCGGAGCGAGCCGTGCCCAAGGAATGGTTGTGACGTAGTGAGTCGTGTTGATAGCATTGCATGGCGTTGGCCAACTAGTCCAGTAGCGACTTTTGTTCTCCGTCCTATATCCTCCTCAATGGGTCTTGCTCAGCGCATCGCACCCGCCACATGCTCTCGCGTCGTGAGGGCTCGTGTCGTCACATCCTCATCGATCAAGCCATGGTGGAGCACCCACAGGCAACTACCAGCTCTCCGCAGCCCGAGCAAAAAAAAAAAAAAAAAAAAAAAAAGGCCGTCCCCCCCAAGCGTCAAACGTCTACAACCTGGCAAACGCAGAGGGCAAAAGAAGCAGTCCAGCCACAATCAATTAATCAAACCTCTTTCCACTGTCTCATCTCAAAACCCCACATCCATCCACATCACTATCTCGCTCACGTGCAGTTCTAGGACCTCCAAATATTTGCACCGGTGCCACAGCCGGACAAGAGTTCGAGTTGGACGACTACGGAAAGGGGACAGTGATGGTCACCCTGCTATACTCAACTCCCCCCTCATCCTATCTCACAAACGCCCCTCCCCCACTAGCCCCGACCTGATTCCCCGTCATCCACCCACTCTCCCGCAAACACACCACGCCCACCACCCCCGCCACCTCGTCCAGCATCCCCGGCCTGCCCCCAATCTCCCCCGCCAACCTACACATCTCCGGAGAATCCACTCCCTCCCTCTCCCTCGCAAGCGGCACAAGCGCATTGTACAGCCTCAGCGCCGCGCGCGGGGCCTCGGGCAGCCCACTCAACAGCCCCGTATCCATCGGCCCGGGACTGACGCAGTTGACCGTGCAGCGCTCGGCGAGCTCGCGCGCCCACACGCGCGTCATGGCTTCCAGAGCGCCCTTTGTGCCCGCGTACGCCGTCTGCTCGATCAGGCCCCACGTCGTGGTTGCGGAGGAGATGTTGACGATGCGGCCGGAGCGGTCGTGGGGGAGGTGGGGGAACGCGGCTTTGATGAGGAGAGCCGGGGCGCGCACGTTGAGGTCGAAGGTGCGCTGGAAGAGGGGCAGCGAGAGGTCGTGGATCGGCTGCGCGTTGACGGTTGCGGCGTTGTTGATGAGGATGTCGATGCGGAAGGGGCGCGTGGGGTGCGAGAAGTAGGCGCGCGCTGTTTCGATTAGGTGCGCGGGCGAGGAGGGGTCGAGGAGGTCTGCGCGGACGGGGAGGGCGGTGATGGAGTAGGTGCGAGAGAGGTGCGTTGCGAGGGCGAGGGCGGTGGCGTCGGACGAGGCGGACGCGTAGTTGATGACTACATTTGCGCCGCGCGAGGCAAAGTGCGTTGCAAGGGCGGCGCCGAAGCCTGAAGTGTGTGAGGGGGGGGGGGGGGGGGAGGGGGGGGGGGGGGGGCGGGGGGGGGGGGGGGGGGGGGGGGGGGGGGGGGGGGGGGGGGGGGGGGGATGAGATTGGGGGGAGATACGTACTGCGCGATGCGCCGGTGATGATGGCGAGCTTGCCCTCGAAGACCCTCGGCGGGGATACAGACGGGAGTGCATTTGTTGCAGGCACCGAAGCCACGAATTCTCCCATGTTGCAGCAGTACAGAACTCAAACCCAACACCACTCTCGATACCATCATCGCACCGCGGGGGCGCCTCCAGCTTTGTACCCCTCCATCCTCAGCATCATCCACGTACCGTCCGCAGGGCATCGCAGGCCGTGTGAAGCCCTGGCGCAGCTGTCGGCTTGCCAGCCATCGCCTCGACTGCAGACGCGTTTCAAGCGCAAGCAGCGTCCACGATCGAGCACCGGATGAGGTTCGAATCACGACAACGGAGCGTTGCGGTGGGGCGGTCGGTGACGATCGCCATCTGACGGAGTGGGTCCTGTGTAAAAGCTCCGAGTAGCGCGATGCACGAGCTCGGAGGATGAAAGCCAGGCATGCGATTGGGATATGTAGGTACACCAAGTACCGCCGACAGGCGCGCGGCGCGAATGGCGTCAACGTATGTATGCTGTTGAATACACAGTAGTGGACAAGTGCTGCCAATGGCATCCTTGTGGTGCGAATAGTATTCGTGTTCCAAAGCCACCAGAACCCGCATCAACGCCAGGCTTGCGAGATCCACTTCTCAAGCCAACGTTTCGAGGCTGCCATATCCATGCCAGCGGCCGGTCCCTGCCAGGACAGAACTTGGACGAACACCACCAGCACATCCCACGATGCGTGTCGTGCCTGCAAGTGCCCACAATCGAGAAGCCCGCGTCGAATAGAAACCGCCCAAATACCGGTATCGCACATCCGTGTCCAAATCTCCATATCGCCCTAGCAAGGAGGCCTGCGCCCTTAAGAGAAGCGACATTAGAAGGCTTACGTATCACATACGCCCGGAGAGCATTTCCGCAGATGCTCGATCGGGAAGCGCGGCACACCGAGTCTTGCGTGCTTCGCTGTGACGGGGTGGCAGGTCTCGTCCCGCGCCGTTGTCAATGTCAAACTCCACCGTGACTTAGGTCCAGACGAATGCCTGGCGGGGCAGCTTGGCAGGTCGATCGGACCGCTTCGGGGCGGAGGACGTGTTGACGTTCCCTTGTGCTGGGAAGGGGAAGGATGCAGGGTGAAGACTTTGAAGTGTTGAAATGAGCGTTGAGGAAGGTCAGGCGGTGGTGGCATCGTGCTTCGTCAGAGTCTGTTTTATAGTCAGGACCTGCGCGCCGTCGTCGTCTTGTCCCGCTTGGATTCACTCGGCAAGCAATATGGCACCCACTTCGTACCCCATGGCTCTGGCGGCCTTGGTCCCGCTGCCTTTCGACATAGTCTTCACCGTTTTGCGCTTCTGGATCCGCTCCAAGAGGAACGCGTGGGGACCGGATGACTGGGCGATGCTGGCCAACTTGGTAAGACTGCTCCGGCCGCCATTGGGCTTGATGCTGATGCTTGTCGCAGCCCTTCTGGACCACCAGCACGATAGCCACCATCGCCATGGCATGGAGTGGCATCGGCGCGTACGATGCCTCGTTGACCGAGCACCAGTACTCCAATTCGTTGATGTGGTTCTACATTTTCCAGGAGCCGTGGTGCTTCACCCTCATTACGATCAAGTGCTCCATCGGGTTTGCGCTGATCCGGATTGCCAACGGCCAGAAATGGATCGAGTATATGATCTATGCGTGCATGGCATCTTGCCTGATGGTCATGGGCGGAACCGGCATGTATCTGTTCTTTCAATGCTCGCCTGTGCAGTAAGTAACGTTGGTCATGGTAGCCAGAGCGGCTTTGAGGAAGTGCACGGCTGATGGCGAGCAGGAAAAACTGGTACACCACTCTACCCGGCGTCTGCCAGGACCGCAGTATTCAGACAACCCTCTCGTACGCAGTCGCCATCGTCTCCATTCTTAGCGATTGGATCTTTGCCATTCTGCCCGTCTTCCTGCTGTGGAACGTGCAGCTGGACTGGCGTGTCAAATGCTCCGTGGTTGGCATGCTTGGACTGGGAATCTTGTGAGTCAGATCATGCGGAGTCATGCTTGTGCTCGTGCTGACAAACACAGCGCGTCGATCGCGCCCATCGTCCGCCTCAAGTTCCTGATCGGCATGAACGACGAGACCCGCTTTCTCCAGAATCTCGGAGCGATCCTCGCCTGGGCCTCTGCAGAGATGAACATCGGCATGCTTGTTGCCAACTTGCCCGCCTGTCGACCGCTGCTCGAACGTATGATATCGCACTTCTCGTCATGGACCGGGAGCGCTAGTCGGTCTTTCGGCGCGGGTAAGAAGTCG
Source organism: Stagonosporopsis chrysanthemi (assembly GCA_022560025.1). Taxonomy (NCBI): domain Eukaryota; kingdom Fungi; phylum Ascomycota; class Dothideomycetes; order Pleosporales; family Didymellaceae; genus Stagonosporopsis; species Stagonosporopsis chrysanthemi. The sequence continues at coordinate 54,167 of JAFISE010000118.1, read as the reverse complement.
CACGCGCGCGGCACCTCCCATTCCGCGGCGAATGGCGTGTCCAAGCAGTATCTGGAGCTCGACGAACGACCGGAAAGTGCGACATTGCAGAATTACCTCAAGACTGGCCACAAGACGGGCGGCGCTGGGGTGGAAACTAGGATCTACGGCGATCTTGATGGTGACAGCAGCCTCAGCCTTGACCGCGACGATGATCAAAAGAACATCGTCAAGAAACGGAGCGTTGACGGATTGCAGGTCAGCGTGCACAAAGACTTTAAGCTGGAGGTTAGTGGGGGGAAGCCGCTGCCGAGGACACCGGTTCCTGGAGATGAGGTCTGAAGTTGAGCGCGGAAGAGGCGTTGCGCTATGATACCCACTTAAGATTAAGCGTTAGTGTTAGATATTAGATACTGCAATATACCATCTCTAGAGCCTGGCTCCTTATCACGACGTTTGGAGGAGTTGAAGACGCGGCACCTGGCTGCGGACACATTATGGCGGGACAGAGGCACTTCGTACCAAATCTCTGGTGCCCCGAGAATTGGTGCTGAGTTACAGCGATGATGGAGACAGATGCGACGTTGAAGCTGTGGACAGGCGGGATTGTGCGCTTTCCCCCTTTCGGCTAGTGTGAGCTATATTCATCCCAATGACAAGAGCCTCTCCACAGCCACCACCACGATAACATCAACTGCGGCCCAAATATATCACAGCCCAATCAGCATGTTCGTTGAGGTGTCGGGCGCAGTAATGTGTGTATATCGTGTAGCCTTGTGTAAAGGCACTGCGCGAAGACCCGAGTATTGCGGTCATGGGTGCGGCTGAACCCAGCCAGCCTTGCGAGGCGAGACTGCAGCACAGCTCAGCTTATAGCTACCGGTCTCGTTCATTCAACTCGTGTTCGTAGTAAACAATCACACGTCCACTTTTGAGTCAACTGCATACACCAAGTTTCCGTTGTCAAAACACAAGCCCGACTGGATTCAGACCGCCTCCCAAGCCTCACCAGACGAGCCGAACATCGCGTCCGCAGTGTAGATTCCTCCCGCAACCATGCTCCCCAACATGCGACGCATCTCCGGCCTGTTCTCGTCGCCCAAAACCTCCTTCCAGGTGCTCTCCGACCTCCATCTAGACCACGAATCGCAATACCTCACCTTCCACATCCCCGTCAGCGCGCCCTTCCTAATACTCGCCGGCAACATCGGACGCTTGACAGACTACGACGCGTACCTCTCGTTCCTGATCCGGCGTTGCAATCTGCACGACAAAGTGTTCCTCGTCCTCGGAAGCCTGGAGTTCCACGGCCTCGGGTGGATAGAGGGGCTGCAGCTCGCGCACAGGATGGAGAAGGAGCCCGCGACGAGGGGGAGGTTGGAGGTGCTCTACGAGACGAGAAGCGAGGTCCCGGGCACGAATGTGGTGCTACTGGGGGCCACGCTGTGGAGCCGCATTCCCGATGCGGATGTCGCGGCGGTGCGAAAGAAGATGCCCGAGTTTGATGAGAAGAGTGGGATACAGCGCGAGTGGGACGTTAAGAAGCACAATGGCGAGCACAGGCGGGATCTGCGGTGGCTGAAGCAGGAGGTTGCGAAGATGGCGAAGCCGGGGGTTGGGCCGGATGGGAAGCCGGCGTCGGGTTTTGCGACTGGGCCAGAGGCCAAGCAGGTTGTTGTTGTTGTGACGGCGTTTGCACCGGATCTGAGAGATGCGCTGGATCCCTGGCAGATTGACGCCCCGTGGAGTTCGGCCTATGGGACGGATCTGCTGAACGCGACTGGATGGGCGGGCGTGAAGACGTGGATTTGCGGTACCACAGGGAGGACGTGTGAGTTCAAGAAGAATGCTGTCACGGTGGTGAGCAACCAGAGAGGACGGGAGGGTGACCATGTAACCGGCTTGTTGAAGGACGGCATGTCGGAAAAGCAGAAGGTTGGGCTGTTTGATGTTATGAGAGTGGTAAAGGTTTGAATAAAGTGTAATAGTAATGTAAGTTAATGACCACCTGCAAACCATCATTGTGCAAGTTCTCACAGAGACTAAAGATTTTTCTCATTTTCCACAATCATTCAGAATATTGTGGGGCTTCGTATCATCTGAGTCGAGGTCTGCATTATCCCCAATAACGAGATGACGAACCTGTGCTTGTAAATCTTGTCCATGTTAATTACCTCCATAATTTCCGAGCACTCAATACGAGTACAAGAGCCCTGAGTAACATTTCCAACATCGCTGTCTCTACTGTTTAAGCACGCTAGCCTATCAGCTCCTAAAGCAACACCGCGTACGCTAGAACGTATCTCGAGAAAGATTTACTACTGGTGGAGGCAATGCGAAGGTCGTGTGTAAGCCTCTCTACTCTACTGACCACAGTACAGAAGCGGCTGCTCGCACCCGCTCCATGCCACTAAGCGGCATAACCTTGCTTCGAGATCGCGGTGCTCAGATTTTGGGAAATTGATTCTTCGAGTGCTCAAGCATTCACTGCGGACTTCTTCGAGTGGCCAGTGTCTATCAACTAAGCACCGGAGACGACCGCTGCATGGCTTGATCGTCGTGCGTGAAATGAATTCAATCGTTACTTCTTCGAATACGAACAGATCAAGGATCAGCCCGTTACTCAGAATATAGATTATAGGGGCATGGCTTTGTGAAGGAAGAACCGGTTGTACACAGCGCACTTACGGGGCTGAATAACTGCATAACTCGAGACCTCGGTGACCGCCATCTTCACGCATGGTCAGCAAAGGGTTGGGAGAGTTTTGGTAGAGCTAATGACGTTGGGAGTTTTGTTCGACCAGAGTAGGCGAGAGCCGGTTGATCCAGTGACGTCGCGTCGCGTTCGTGCCTTGGTGGCTCCCTTAACACGAACCCCGCGATAGCTGACAAACCTCACCCGATCTCAGCCAATCAATTCACACTGGCGCAAGACACGTAGGGCGCGTGTAGTTCTTAAAGGCGGGAGTTGGCCCGCTTCAGGGGTGTTCAATCAACTTGAATTCAATTAGGTATACCAGATATGGCTTCAATCAATGACTCCACCGTCACGCTCACTTCACATTGTTTATGCAAAGCGCACGTCTTCACGACCAAAGTCCAGAAACCAAAGCTCCCTCTTGAAGCAGCGCCAATCTGCCATTGCTGGTCCTGCAGACACGTCTCAGGCTGCTTGTATACCTCTCATGTGCGCTGGCCCGAACCACGCGACAATGTCGATGTGTCGAAGCTGAAGGCATACTCCTTCACACCCGGTTCGAACCTGCTCTTCTGCCCGACATGCTCGACGCCCTTGTTCTGGGATTTGTTGACAGAACCCGGTAGGCCACTCAGTGTCTTCACGGGCACCTTGGTCAACGATGAGGTGATGCCGTTTCGGTTTCCCAAGCAGAACTTCGTGCATGATACGGTCGATGGAGGAGCCAGTGTGTGGTTGCGGCACGCGAATGGAGATGGATCGGAACGTGGACGCTTGAATCCAAGTGCCGAGGGTGGTGCGGGCGAAGAGGTTGTGCCAGACGGCTGGCCTCCTGTAGAGACGCTTGCTGGTTTCGAGAAGAAGACAGGCGAGTCAGTCGCCGTCCGCTGCAAGTGCAGGGGCGTAGACCTGGTTCTGAAGCGTGGCAATTATGACGGCGTTGCCAGAGACCAGCTGCCTTGGAATATCGACCTAGACACACACAAGCTCTCGGCTGCTTTCTGTGGCTGTGATTCATGTCGACTTCAAGGTGGCATGGATTTGTGGTATTGGACTTCTGTCCCTCTGGAGCACCTCTCTGCCGCACAGACGGCTGCAGCCTTTCCCACGTCTCAACAACAGCTCAGGGAGGCCATAGACAGGATGGACCCGATCGCCGGCAGCTTGGCCTATTATGTTTCCGCAACGAAGGCGGGTGTTGTGCGTTTCTTTTGCAGTACCTGCTCGGCAACCGTCTTTTTCAGTGGTGACTGGCGACCTGGGGTCATGGACCTTTCGGTGGGTCTGCTGGATACTCCAGAGGGCGCTCGAGCAGAAGGGTTTTTATCATGGGCCTTCGGCGAGGTCGAACTGAAGCAGGATGTGGTTGGTGGATGGCGGGCTCATCATTTCGACGCAGTAGAGAATGATTCCGAGGAGTGGAGGGCCGCAAGAGGCTATCCAAAGAACTGGAAACGACTCGAAGAGAAGGGCAATGAGTGAATGATGGTTGTCATTGATAAAATGGTGCAGTCTGGCATCGTGCTCGAGGTTAGCCGCATGGTGAACAAGCCAGGAGCGCAGGATGTTCAGAAGCTGAGGGGATTGGTGTCGTATAGCTGCACACCTAGCGCAACGAGTCTGCTTTGTTTCGAATACGCCTTCACCAAAATCCCTTGCTGTCGATTTGCACGTGTTTTCGCGTTCTGCACGCACGCGCTCGTCAGCCCCGGCCAATGCGACACCGCATAATGTCCATCTCAGTTCAGCCTCATCGTGACTCAGTGTGTCGCACGAGATTGGGTTTGCATGGCGAACTGCTTGTAGGAGAGCCCTTTCGTTCTCTCGTCCTGCGGTCACTGCGCCTGCTGCTCGTGGAATGACCCCATCCCGCCATTGCCTCGCTTCATGCTCGATTCGTGGATATCGATGCGCGTTGGGTCAAAAAGCCACCGGCCTGATGAGGTCCGTCTGTTCTTGAGAAGTCTGTCAAGCACCCGCCTGGTGCAAGCTGGACGTCGTGTAGGGGGTGTGGTGCTGAGAGCCGCCTGCGTTGAAGAGTTTCGGCGCTAGCTCCTCCGCGACTTCCTGCTCCTCCTCCTTCCTTCCTCACCCACAGCCTCCCCGCACCCCACCCCACCACACCACACCACACAATACCACACGGCACCAGACCAAGCCCGTAACGTCATGATGCTCTTGCTGCCAAAGACAACAGTCTCATGCTTCTTGATCGTAGGCTTGTGCCTACCGCCTTGAAGAGCCCGGGGGTGCGACGAGTGCGAGTCCCTCACCCATACTCTCGAACCACCAACAACAGCGCGTAGATTTGCGCAGACTCAGTCTGTATGCTGCCATTGAAGCTGACTGGGGCAAGAAGCTTATATGAGGCTTCTGTGCCTGTCGGCCGCCCCCGTCTGCGCGCCTCACTTGTTGCGAAGCTTCAATATCCACGACACCACCCAACGCACCGAAGCAGCGGACTTGCCCCCCCGACAAGTCACTCTCGAGCTGGCAGCAGAGGCTGACCCAATACTCGGGCACCGCTTTCATCGTTGGCAAGTCCTGACCGCCACATGTGTGTGACCCGAAGGCGGGGCTACATCAACAGCGGTTGGCCACCCCCACCAAGCCGTGAAGGCATTCACATTTGCCGCTGGGCCAGCGGCCTCACCGCCAAGGGAAACCTCCTGAATGGCTGGCGTATTTGAGGAATGGTTGTCCTTATCGGCGTTGGGATTCACTTTGTGCATGGTGACGAAGAATATCACCGAATGTAAACCATAACCCAGCTTTGGCAATGCAGCGACCGGGGTGTTACTGACGCACTTCAGGCCAAGTTTTGAGAGTCTCTCGCGGCGACAACCGTATTGCAAGGAGGTGCCACCGACATGTGGCATTGCTGTAGCGGATGCCGGCAGCCGCACCACCCTTCTCAGCAACCATAAACACCTCGCACGGTCCATCGATGCACGTCCCACCTACGATGCGTGTGTGCCTGCAACGGCAACATGTCAACAATTTGGTCGCTGGTAAAGCTGGGGAAACGCTGTGAGAGGCATGCATCTCGTTGAGAGCTTAAGGGGATCCCTAAGTGGTGTGTGCTACAACCGCCGTGTACCGAAGCCGAAGGAAGCACAGCCAGAGAGGCCTTCTCTCCTCTCAGGACCGTCCAAAGAGGAGTCAAGCGATGTACACATGTCCCACGGGTGCCCCGGCGTCGATCTGAAGCCTGAGATGGTATTCTCTCAACCTCGCCATGAGCCGAGTTGCAATACCTCCGGGCGAATCGCATCATACGAGCGGCTCCCGAGTCCAAGTCGCCCGCCCGTCACAACTTCGGGGCTGATGCACTTCTTCCTTTTATTCTCCATCTCTTTTTGCATCCCCGCAGCCATCACGTCATTCTCCTACTCCATCCATCTCTTTCTGCGTCCTCTCAATCATTACGTCGTTCTCCTAACCCCTTCATCTCTTTCCGGGTCCTCTCACATCATCTTTCTGCTCCATCCATCTCTTTCCGTGTCCTTCCAGTCGTCACATTGCTCCCCTGCTTCTTTAGCATATCGTCCCTCTCCTCTCTCTCGTCACATCGTGCTCCTCTTTTCCGCCATATCATCCCTCTCTTTCTCGTCACGTCATATCTCTTTCTCGTCACGTCGTATCCCTTTCTCGTCACGTCATATCTCCCTCTCGTCATGTTGTGTATCTCTCTCGTCACGTTGTGTATCTCTCTCGTCACGTTGTGTATCTCTCTCGTCACGTTGTGTATCTCTCTCGTCACGTTGTGTATCTCTCTCGTCACGTCGTCCCTATCTTCTTCTGGCATGCCTTTTTCCGCCTCTTTCGTCACGTAAATTTTTTCCTTCTTCATCACCTCTCTCCTCTCATCATTCAGCCGCCTGCTCTTCCGCCTGTCATCGTCAAAGTCTCCCATCGTTGAGTCTTGCCTTCTCTTTCCTCCAGCTTTCCTCGATCGACGTCGAGCACCTACTTCCGACCATTACCCCTCCAGTATTCGTCTCTCACAGCGTACTGCCCTTCAGCACACCCCAGTCCGGCGTTGCACGTGTGTCCATCGCACTTCTTTACCACATGGTTGAGCTTCTTACGATTATGTTCGACGCCCTCCCCACTCGCCTTCTGTTTTCCAATACCTTCGACTCTGTGTTGTTGCATGTAGCGTGTATGGTGTTCGCTCATGCGCCTGCATTTACCTGTGGGGCGGATACACAGTCGTGCTCGCCCATGTTATCCCGGGCTCTGTTGTTCGCCCCTGTCAACCCGAACAGCTTTGTCAACACTGCTCTACCTTGCTGTCTCTGCTCTTCGTCGTTACGAGCATCTCGTTCTTGGGCTTGTTGTGTTTGCCATCGTCAGACTCTTCGCGAATGCTGGGCGTGGAGCTGAAGCAACCTGGTGAGGCAATCTGCTACATCGCAGGGGTTCTGTCGTCTGGCGCGCCGCGCAGAGCCGATCATCGAGCTCTTTGCTTTCCGTTCGATGTGGGTGCCAGGAGGTCGGCGGCGTGAGCCTGTTTGCTGCAGCTTACTGTCGCGACAAGCACGGCGCAAACACATTCATCGCTGTTGCTCGCCGGAGACCTCTGATGCCCTTGCAACAGCGTTACTGGCTCTCGCACAGCCGTAGAACGTCCTGCGAGGGTGTCCAGCTTGCATGCGCGTGTTGGCCGCGATGTGAGCTGCCAGAAGCGCGGGGCTGGGAGCGCTGTCTCTGGCGGTCGATGCAGCTTGCGGACCCTGTTCGAGCTTGCGCGGTCGCAGCTGTTTGCGCAAAAGGAGGCTTGCCTTGCCCTGAGACACCTCTGCAAACCCCGACAACATCACATTTGTCATGATCGAGATCGTACATTCGCCGGCCACCTTGATCGTTGTTGCGGCATTGTGGTTGTTGGTGGTTTGGCGGTAGAGAGGGTGACCGAAAACGACATGGCGCCGCCACTTTGACCGTCACCAACATCAAGTGGGAAAGTACCAAATGTAAAGGATGCGCAGATATCGTTCGAGCTCGGGAATTGGCTCTAAAAGCATATGAGATCAGGTTTACGACCAAGCTGGAATCGCACAGCAGCATACCTGTAAAGGGCGAAATCGTCGTGGTCAAGTCCTCTGCACATTTCAATGTAGAGCGACAGTGGCCGCACCATCAAGGCCATCTATGGCCTCCTCATGCATGCTGTGCTCTAGCATTATTGCCATCTCTGTACGAGCACGACAAGACTAGCTACAACTACAGCGGTCTTGCCGTGTTGCGGGCACGATCCAGTGCGGCCACCATAGGATCAGCTTGCGTCAATGTTCCAGCTGGCACGACTGAGGCGCGATGCGAGCAATCAGCTCTGACCGACACTGTTATAATCTGTGGTCGAGCCGAAAGTCGTACCCCTTCAAGCAAGCCCACAAGGGAACCTGCTCAACGGGGTGCCTTGCCCCCCCATCCTCGAGCCGTAGCTATTCTGAATGGTATTTGCAGACGTGCGCAAACATGATACTGATAGTCAAGCTGGGCTTCGCAATCAGAGCGATGACAAAAGAGGTCAGGGTATATCCAAACCACTGACATTCTCATCCGCTCCTCACCTCGCGGAGATCGTCCATCATGGCGCCATGTCCTATGTCCCATCCTTCATCCACGAGCTGTTGTAAACCAGCAACGGGATCGACCTCGGACTGCCACAGCTGCTTGTCTACTCTGTCACGTGCATCCTTGACAGCGGATGCGACAGCAAGCTCGATCTGCCGCTGGTCCCGGCAAAAATCCTGGTGTCTACTGCGGAGCAGCTTCCTGCGGCCACCCAAGCGCTCGACCTCGGTATGCAAGATGTTATTCATCGCCTTCATGAAGACCCGATACATCAGCGGGTAGAGTCTTTCTTCGCCCTGGCTGTGTCGAACCCGTACTGTAGAAATGTAGGGTCCAACACCCAGCCTGCGTCGCCGATCTCCTCCCACCAGGGCTCGACGATGTCCCATCCCCGCATTGAGTCTGGCCCTTCCGAGATGACTAGAACAGTGTGTATGGCAGCCGGAACGTGCATCTGCTTGCACTCGGTGTTGTAAATGACAGCCTGCTTTACTGGCTTCGGGGCAACATTCAGTTCTCGTAGCTTCAGACCTTCGCCTGGAGTTCGTTGGCGACAGTCCATAAATATAGGATAGTCTCACATACCTTTGGTCAGCCACGCCGGGGCAGGAGTCAGCCAGCAGATGGCGCCGACACAGTTCTCGACCGACACGGCTTGCTTTTGGACCTCCATTGGAAGGTCTCTTGCGATCGGCGTCTCTTGAGCAGCTGTCGCATCCGAGGGCTTGATGTTCAAGACCCGTGTGGGATGTGACGTCCAGCCCTCGAGGCCATCGGGGTGGTCAGCGTAGCTATTGACGACGCCCATAAACGTCAGCCTGCTGAAGATGCTGGCAAGCCAGTACTGGAGTCTGGCAAGCCGCGCAACAGTCCTCTTCAGCTGCCTCTGCTTGCAGTCCCCCAATGCCTGGTGATCCTTCAGGCAGCGCTCGGCGGTGTACCTCCAATCGGTGAGGGGCGAGTTCAGGTCCCCTTCTGCTTCGGGTACGTCGCGACAGTCCGGGAAAGTGTCATTCGTGACCATGCTGGTCCTTGGGCCGCAGTCGCTGCAGTGGAAGGTGGTGTGCATGATGGCGGCGATGAAGACTTGTGTGGTGGTGTGGAGGAGAAGAGACCGCGAAACCAACATCAAGGTAGTGATGAGGCGCTTCAAAGTGCTGCCCACTTCGAGTCCAAGGTGCCGCCAGAACTGACTTGGCTCGCGTCAAATCGCTAGCCCTGTCAAATGGGCATCGTTATTTCAATGGGTGGATACAAGCCTGCCGAAGAGAGAAGCTTGTGTGCTTTCACCGCGGCACGCTTTCATCATCTGCCCATTGTTATGGCGACGATGAACACCATAACGTGGGCTCACCCACATTGCTATTCTTAATTTGATGGTCTATATAAACCTCAAAATTTGTTGTACGAGTCCCCAGTCCCCCAAAAAAGAACTTCGCTAACTTATCCCAGTCAGGGACGTACCTCCGCACCGGCGGGGGGAACCCTTTTGCTTCTCGCTACGTCTGGGACGCTGGTTCGAGTCTGGGTGGGTAAGCTACTTTCTATTTGCACTTTTCGGCGATCAGTGAAAGCCACACTTGCTTCCCCACGCCGTGTGGCCGCATCTCCCAGCTCATCTGGCGAAGTGCCTTGAGAGCCTTTGCGCAGGTAGGTCTGGTCGACCGCACAGCCAACCACTATTATGCAGGTCTCCAGCGTGATGCACAGCGTCAAGAGGTGACCATGATACCTTGTGGGAGGCTGTTGGTAACCATGCTAGGCGAGTTGACGCCCACGGGGATCCTAGACGCTTCTGCTCCAGACTTGATTGCCAAGCTAGCTTCTATGGATCTATACGCAAGCTGAAGTAGCGATTCTGATTTCGTGACACAAGGTTTGGGCGAAGACAGCGATCTACGACGTAAACAAAGTCGTGTTACCAGGCCGCTGAGCTCGACTCACGATAGTGTATCCTGTGGGAAACGCAAGGATCAATTCATTTTGATGGATGAGGTGAGAGTGTGTTCAGCATTCTTGCCGCAATGGCCTATCTACAGCATGTACTTTTCATGGACATGCTCTCGCAGCATCTGTTCCAGCTGGTCGTCAAGCTGACCGTTGGCCGCCCGAATCCTCTGCGTTTGAGTCCGAAGCGGTCGGAGTTCCCGGTGCACTTGATGTCCAATATCGTCCTTGAGGCTCAGGAAGCCAGAATGGCTCATTGTATCGAGTTCTTCTCGACCCCCAACACCTTGCAGCGCCTGCCAAACTACCCTGTCCCTCTTCGCGACCGCGATCTGCGAAAACAAGAACTCCTTGTCGATACCTCCGTTGTGCCATGCCTCCCAAAACGTCTTCTTCCACGCGCAGAACGCATGGCCAAAGTGGTGGGTCGTCTGCGGCTCTGGTTGCACCCTCTCCCCAAAGTACTCAAAGGTTTGGTGGCCTTTGACCCTGCGTCCGTACTGCATCGAGGTCGGGTCCAGTGTTAGAGACGCGTACCGCGGCGATGAAGAGAGTTTGGATGTAAGCGTGAGGACAGTATGTATCTCGGCGATGTTGTACGCCCGGGCGGTCTCGAACCAAATCCACTGTCTGCCGTCTTTCGGCTTCGGCTTGAGGTCCTGCTCGCGGATCTCGATGGAGAGGCCTTCGGTAAGCCACTCTAGAAGCGGCGTTATGTACGCAATGCTTCGCTTGCAGAGGTCGAAGCTCAAGGCGCCGAGAACCACCTTCTCCGGAACCTTATCTTCCGGGTCCACCAAGCGCTCGCCAACGATCATGGACGGTGATACGTTGACCTTCAGATGTCCGTCGGCATCGGTGGCCGCCTTGCCAATGCGACGGTGGAACATGCTCTCCTGGTGGCACATGAAGAGGCTGTCGAGGATGGCGCCAATCCTGACCATGTATCGCCATAAGCGTCGAGATTGGCACTCTCGCGCGTGAGGGAGTCTGTCGGCGGAGAGGTGTTCGGGCGAGCAGTAAAGATGGCGTGAAATCGCCCCAGAAATATCATCGTAGGGGACATCGAGACATTCTGGACACGGGGCCGAGTTCGCGTTGACGAGTCTGCTGCACCCGGAGAGACCACAAATGTGGCGGCCGAGGGGCATGCTCATGATGAGGAAGAGGAGAAAAAGTGCTTTGCGCGGGCGTTGCTCGTCCAAGAGGCGGCGGTCGATGGAGCTATCGTCGACAAAGACAGTTCGCGGCGGGCGACGCAATTGCGCAGAGTCCGCTTCACCCCCCAAAGAGTAGCCCGCACGTGACGGCACCGCAAATTCGATCACAGCACTGCAGAGAGCATGGAAATACCATGCACTCTATACAATTTCATGGAGACGTCAGAAATCGTGGGTATTAGAAAGGTGACTACGGAGATTCTTTTCGTCAGACTACTCTAAAGGAACATAAAGGGTTGGACATAATCCCTGGCCAGTGGTGTGTAAAAGGTCCGCTTGCACGCCCGATTACCATCACCATCACAATCCCGCACCAGACTCTCGACGCCCAGTGGGAGGTCTTCGACTGGACCATACTTGAGCTCCTCAAGCCGCAATCTCAGCTGCTCCATCTGCGTCTTCACCGTCGCAAAGATGTGTTGACCCGTTGCCTTGAAACGGGCTTCGTCCATTTCCAGGAGCGCTTCAAAACCCCCAACACGCTCCGACTCTCCGACCACGATGTTGTTTGTGGTGCGGATTATGGCATTCTGCTTATTCCAGAGCCATGCATCCTTATTCGACCTCGAGTCAAAGTAGTGTCCCAACAGGTCCTCTTCGCTCTCAGGCTCGTGGACCTTCTTCGCCAGATACTCTTCGAGCGTGTCGATGCTCTTATCGAAGGAGTACTGGGCGTATGATGCATCTGCGACGATTGCTTCACCGCCGCTTCGGGGCCTGAGGATGAGGACGACATGATGGCAGTCGGTGTTTACGAGTGTGTTTGCCTGGACATTTCGCATCTCGACTTTATGGACGGGCTTTGGCGACGGGAGCGTCAGCTCCACCAGGTCAGCGTCCAGTTCTATCGACGCAATTATTAGAAGCCAGATCAAGGAACTGGGTTGAATACTCACTGTTGGCGCAGTATGCCAGCCAGCCAGTGTTGTAGACGACAACATCGGTGCAGCTGTTGATGCTCACGAAAGTTCTCCTCGTCTCCTCGCTCACATGCTCGCCGAACATGGGCGTCTTTTCAATCGGCTCGCTGCACAGCTGAGCCTCAATCTCGAGAGCGTTGTCGCTCAGACACACGCTGACGAGGACGTCCTAGCACATTGCCAGCATCTGCTCCATGGCGACGCCGTTGTACAAGGTGGCGAGGCGGCGCATGTCTCTGGTGATATCTCTCGAGGTGTTCATGGTGGCTGTTTGAAGGGCGTTTGCTGGCTCTGGCAAGCTCGCTTTCGCTGGGCGCTGTGGTGGTGAGTATTCGGGCGGGGCTTGGCGGGCAAGCTGAAATTGGACTTAGCGTCGAATTGCGAGCATGCCGCCCGCAAACGCCCCTTCACTGGTGTTCGACCACGCCAGCTTTGGAGATAACATGTGGAGACTTTGCACTCTTGCATTGGGTAGATCACGATAAAATAGGCTTCTGCGAGACTGCTGGTAAAGAGGAATTTGTGAATCTGGCAGCAAACACTATGCTCGCGCATGATCAACGACGGAGCTCCACAAGCGCTATATATTCCACCTCATTCTCCCTTCAAAGGTATATCATACGCCCTTCTTCACTGAACGCGGGCACCAAGCTGCTCGTACCGCGACGTCCATCTCACGGACACCCAGCGTCCATCCACCAGATGCCCTCGCGCCGCGAACCTTTGACGAGGTTCTTTTCCATGACCACGATCAGTCTGGTCTTTGGCACCATGGATGGTGTTGACGAATAGGTACTTAGCCTTGAACAATTTTGACAAGAGATCCTCAGCAGTCTCTTGTTTCTCAGTGAAAACGAGTACCTGTGCGTTCTCATCCTCGGCGAACAACTGGCCAAGGTGTAGAAGCAGCTTGTTGATCTTCTTCTTCTCATACGACGGTTCTACAAGCGAGATGATCTGCGTGATCTCAGACGCGACCTTGCTGCGACCGCCAATGATGACCTCGGCGGGCTTGTGGACCGCCTTTCGAGCCACAGCAGCCATGTTCTTGGGAAACGTAGCTAAGAAGAGAATGGTCTGATCAGGGCGAACAGTTGCAAGAATCATGCGCGAAGTGGTGGACGGATTCGAGCATGTCGTGTCGGACCAAAGTCCGGCATCTGCAATAGCGGTTGCTTCAAGGTCGGGAGTCGTGTGCCGCGAAGGGTCGAGTACCCGCAGTAATTTTGTGACTCTCCACAATCTTTTCGCGCATGTATTTTATGGTAGCCTCTAGCACGACTGCTTCGCTGCGCCCTTGCCCTTCAATTCCAGGCACGATAGATGCCAGGCGGCAAAAGCTTTTTCGAATTGCTTGAGGTCACACTTGCTCTGAGCGAATGTGGTTTTCCATTCTTCTGAGCCTCGGAAGGCCGCCGGCAAAGTCTTTCAGACTAAGCCTTCCTGATGGGTCGTCAGGCCGGGTGAAGTGGAAGAATCTGCTTGAATCTGCTTCGATCGAAGTGTATAGGTTGAACCGGCTTATCTGCGCCGCCTCGTACAAGAAATTTGTTCTGGTTATCTTGCCGTCGCTGCTCTTCTGTGTAGCGTGTCGAACGATCAGCTCGACCATGTCCATCTGCTGGATCGTGTCGAAACAGGACGCGCACACGTGCGCGTTTGCAATTGTTGTCAACCCAAAGTTGTTGCTGGACCATGTTCTGAAAAGCGCGCACGTTTGCGTACGAGATATTGCTCCCGCCGGAGCGTATGTTCTGGTGACTGGATGCGCCTCTGTTGGCGCGATTATTCTCTGGATCTGCGATCATCTGCAATAAAGTTTCCACTGAATCCGGGTAGGGCAGGTCAACGCGAACGACTCTGCCGTACTTCTTGTCGCAATCGGTCCTGACTTCGGTTTCGAGGTCTTTGACCCAGCAGTTGACTCAGGTGACACGTTCTCGAAAGGTAGTCCTTGAGTTTGTGATTGGCGGTGTCCCGCAGGACCAACATAATCTGGCATAGCTTGGAGCCAGGCTTGTCCATCCAAGTAGCCGATCAGCGATCTGCAAGCCGAAGACCTGGAAGCAACTGTGCTGCGGTCGTAGGATCTCGAACTGGAGGCTGCCAGGTTCGCGGTTGCGGAGCTCCTTCAGCCAGGTCTCGCCAACGCGCCCTGGCAGGGAGCTTGATGGCAGCACCACCAGAACACAAGAGCGCGAATGTGAGATGACCGACTGTAAGTAGCGCGGGCACGATGAGTTCTCTGCCGTTGGGCGTCGCGCTGGTGCGGCACGAAGTCAGAACGCGCTGAATGGCTAGAGCCCCTTCAGACACATTTCTGGCCTTTGTAGTGAGAGCTGGAGCAAGAAAAAAGGAATATCATGTGGCCGGGATATTTGGCAAGAGATGTAGTAGGGTGATGCTCGTGATGAGGAATTTTGGCGTTGGTCATGGTTTGGGTAGCTCGCAAACACCCGCACGGACACGTCACACTGGCATGATCAGCGTGATAGCGGGGCTGAGGTAATACGACTGGTATTCAGTTCGGTTCCTGCAAAGGCACAATAATGATCTATCTGCTTGGCAGGACTTAGGGGAAGCATATCAATCGTTTTTATGCTCATTGATTTGTGTTCATCCTGTTACACTGCGTGCAAGTCTATATCCTCCCTTGCTCGCTCCGTCGTTCCCTCTTAAGTTCGATGTAGCGTGTCGCTGGTTCTAAAAATCTCCAGACCACATCACTCTGAAGTCCATGCCGCTCGCCGCTTACCAGGGATTCCCCTCGTCGCCGGTGGTCGGTGATATGCGGCTCGGGAGACGGCCTGGTGTGCTGCCAGCTACATGACAGTCTCATCCTTCAAACTTGCCTCGTACCATAGTTAAAGTTCGCTTTGGCCATCTGAGACTTGTTTGCGTCAGTAAATAGAGGCTTTGAGTGTATGCAGGTGGGGACAAACCATCCGTGCGGAGACAAAGCTTGCTCCTGGCATATGAGCAATGCTTCTGAAGTGACTTAGGAGGTCATAATGACATAGAATGATAGCAAAATCTCTTATAATGGCTTGATGCGCAGCAAAATGAGTGTGAGGGCGGGTGGTAGGGGTGGGGTTGCTGGCGCGGGTCTGCCTGAGTCCATTGCTAGAGCTTCAATCGACTTTGTAAATTCTCTCAAGCTCCTTCGCGCGCACCCTCCAACCCGCCATCATCACCCAAATGCAGTCCGCAACCCACTACCTCTACAAAGTAGCGCAGCTGATGCTTGATGCTTGGGATGAGGTCGCCGCAGTCGCGAGCCCCTTTGTGCCCACCAGCGTCTTCCCCTTCCCTCCCCTTGCAGCAAGCTCTCTTGGGGCCGGCGATGCGCAGTTGATTGCCCCCAGTAAGACCTCTCTAACACGAGTAACAGCCTTTGGATGCTAACCGCTGTCAAGTTGATGATCTGCTTCACGAGGCAGATCTCTTCCACTCCGATGAACCGAGTTCCGCTCCCTCGCACCAAGACTTTGTCCACAACAGCTCCTGTGAGTTTTAATGTCACTCTAGTCACGGCGAAGACTTGGTTCCCGGTAGTTCAGACTTCCAGGAATACAGAGTGGACTGGGGTGACAATGTGGATCGGTTCGTGTGGGGAGCAAACAACGTGATGCCACCAAACCTGCCAGAGTACATTGAGCGAGGCCTGTTGATGGCCAAGATGTGTGACCGAGCTGTTCTATCTATCAAGCCCTCGGTCACGCAGATTGTCCAGCGGAGTAAGCAGCCTCACCAAAACCTTCATCGCAACATGTAACTGCGTAAGCAGTGTCAAGTGGGTGCTGCAGGTCAACGCTTGTATTGCTATCTGTTGTCGTGTTGTGATATTCTTCTACAGGAGCCCTCAGCTCAGAGGTAAGTGCACTTGCCCACACCGGGCAGTGCCTGCTACAATAGAATATCATTTGATCTATGCCACGTGGTTACACAACACTACTAATCTCTCCACAGTTGATTCAAAGGCAGAAGTGATCTGGTTATTCATTTCCCCTCGCCGTCACCTCCAATTCATTACGCCAGAGTTACCAGGGTCACCAACTCCTGGCACCGTAGCGGCCTGCCACTCCGTCCTCTACATCCGATCTCCCTCCGCTGGCAATTTCATCCTCGATCCAACTAGCGAGAAGTATGGCCACCCGCGCGCACACAGGTTCCTTGCTTGGTGCGATTACGAACACTGCTACGTATTGCACAAGAGCGAATGTCTCAGTAGGCAGAACTGATTTGTTCCAGTGGGCTTAGACAACGATTGGTTTCCAGAGGGGAGTGTAACTTATATATACTGGAAGGAGACGCAAGAGGCTTTGTACAAGTGTGTGAATTATTGGATGATGAGCATGTGCGAAGGAGGAATGTCTCTCCAGGAAGGTCTCGATGATAAGCAGAGACTTAGTGAGGAAACAGCCAAGTTCAGGACAGAGGTCGTGAGGAGGATGCGCCTGGTGCCAACTCAGCCGATTTCTTTCGAGCATAGCTTGCACCTACGCCCTTACCTTAAATTTACTGCTCTGCTTTAGCGTTCTAATTACAAGATTCTGACCTGCCGCTTGCTCTCTTAACCTCCGCACCGCGCACAAAATTAAGTGTGCATATATGCTCTCTATAAAAGGCTTTAAGAGCAAGAGTCTTCAACAAAGCATTAAACCGCAAGTCGTTGTACTAATCACAGCATGTGTGAGGACAGATGAGCAGACTGTGCTTAGAAAAGGTGCGCTACACAAAGTAGGTGTAAATCAATTATCTTACCCCTGTTGTCGCATGAAGAACTACATGTAACTTCAAAATGGATATCTTATCCTAAAAGTTTAATGCTAGGATACTGCTACTAGTTGTGGGTCATGTCGTGAGGAGGTTAGTGCAGTAACGCCTGGCCCAGCGCAGTACACGCATGCCTTTCACCACATGCAACACAAAAAGAAAAAAAGAAACACTCCAAGACCAGGTTCGAACCTTCTACCGGAGTAGTATCGGTCTGCGCTACTCAGGCGGTCACCGCCCAATCATTTTGTCAGCGAACGACCAATGTGCCATGCACTTATGTAACCGTACGAAATACAACTATATATACCTTCAAGCTAGAATGGCAAGAAGGCCGGTCTTTTTGACCGTTACAACTTACCTAATGATGGTCCCCTCCCACCACCAGTCGTCTTGAGAATAACAAATCAGATATAGTCATCAACCTAATGTTTGGGTTGTGGTGATAGTGCGGGGAGTAGACGCTCAAGCGAGATGACGTGAAGGCACTGGGTAGTCGAGGCAGCCAACACTGACCAGGCACTGACCAGATACTGACCAGACACTCGCTGAGCACGGTCTACCAGCAATGATGCAACGAAGGAACTTGCACTCGGTGGGTTTGAGTTTGAGCCCATCAGTCTGATGCTGCACGGATCTGGGAGCATTGGACATGGTCTCTATGACATCCTCGATGCGGGCGTGAGACCACTCAGCAGTGCAGACCTGAGGCCTTTACACCGGCCTGGCAGTCTGCAAACTCCTCTAGAAGAAATCCCGCTGAATCTGTCTATTCTCTTTCTATGCGTCTCGCTATGTATGTTGTTGTATGTGGGCCCACTTTGCAGGATTGCTGTTTGCGCGCAAGCTTGCTAAGTCAACAGCAGCCAACCCGCCAGGTCCATGGCGCGCTCTGCAAGAGGGACCTTTGCGACATTTCCCACTTCTTCTTAGACGCCACTTTTCGATCAAGTCAGAAGGTATGTAGCGGAATTAGTGAAGATAATGATTTACTGACCTAATCTCTCAGAGCTGCATTCTGGAACAAGCCGCTGGGTGCGCTTGAACCTTCTGACCCACGCCCTCGACGCCGCGATCATGCCCAAAAAAACTTTTCAACGGCTCACCGCATATCCGTCAGCTGATTTGCGCTGCCGCCGCACTCCGTCCACGAACTTACCGTCGTTCGCAGCGAGAAGATGATCTTCGATGGCACACCGGGACAGCCTGGGTGAACCTTTTAGGGCTGGACAATGAACAGGGCAGATATCACAGATATCTACGTGGAGAGGTGGAAGACAATGGTAGCGTTTCATAGGATTGAAAAGGAGGCTTCAAGCAACGGACCTTGGGACATGCTCTACACGATGATGGAGGAGCAACTGCGGGAGCCGGATCGGGACAACTTCAGGGAGCTTAAAGATGACGGAATCTAGTAAACATTCAGGGTACAGACGCGCACCGAGTTGAACGACTCTCGCGTCTCATGATCAGTTGATGGTTATACACGTGGGAGATGCTCAAGTGACATGATCCGGTCATTTCGTATAATTATATCATGCTAGGGCTGCCTGGCCTAAGGCGCCGTTGGTGCCCACTTGCTCTTCGCCCTGATCTTCGCGCCGTACATGTAAAACAGGATGGGTACGGGCAGAAACGCAACACATAGGAATCCCAGCAGACTGGTCGCCCATGAAACGCCGAGGTTCCGATACATCGCATGTGTGAACAAGGGGAAGAAAGCGCCGGCGAATGACCTGATGAAAGTATTTATGGCAATGGCGCTGTTCGAGTAGAAGCCGTAGCAGTCAATGAGGTAGCTAAGGCCCTGCCAAAACGGTACCATGCAACCCAATCCGATAAGTGAGATGGAGAGCACCTGCGGCACCCATGTGATGTCCGGATCGCTCGTCCATGCGAACCTGCACGCTATTAGCTGATGTAGATCATGAGATGCGCGAAACATACCAGAACAACCCGACCGGTAGGGCGACTGCACCGATAATCATCGGCGGCAAGCGCTCTTCTGGGATGCTCTTGCCATGCTTCTTGAACGAACGTGTGAAATTGGTTGCTGTACTGTATGCGATTACGCCAGCACCCATGACGATGCCGACAATGAAGGCGCCAAATGGCAGCTGCGAGATGCCAAGTGACCAGCCACGCTCTTCATGAAAGGACACGGGGAATGCTTCGAACAGCAGGTATACGATGCCGTACAAAAAGCTCATGTATGCTGTGACCAGCGCCAATACGGGCTCCTGGATAATCATGATGAATGGCCTCAATAGGTAAACATTGACCACCGTGTGGAACGTCAGTTTTTGCAGGTCTGCTTTGGAGTGGTATGCTGATTCGCCCGTGTCCTTACGCAGCTTGGCAGCTCGAAGCTGCAGGATCTGGGCCGCAGACGTCTCTGGGACGACGATGTATCCAATGCAGCCAAACAGTCCAGCCATGATCAATGTAATCCAAGATGTCCATCTCCAACCAAGATGCGACTCTGTGATGAAGCCTCCCGCAATAGGTCCTGCAACAGGTCCGGCGAATCCTCCAGTCGCAAAGACACAGATGGCATAGGCTCGTGGAATAGGGTCCCAAAGATCGGCAAGCGCTCCTCCCACGACGGCAAGGGGTGCTGAGGCGAAGAAGCCCCCGAGAAAGCGACCTACGCATATTGTCGCAATGTTCTGCGCGAGCGCAACCGGGATCTGGAAGATAGCAAACATTGCAAAGCCGAAGAAGAGAGGAAGTTTACGCCCGAGGACTTCTGACATGGGTCCGAATGCGACAGGTCCAAAGACGAAACCCTGAGATAACATCAGTTTCGGAATGTCCAAGACGTGGGATTGTCTTACCAGGACAAAGAGGGCGACTCCAAGGGTAGCAGTGACAAGATCAACATCGAAGATATCCACGATAACGCCGATATTGACACTGAAGATGGAGCTGGCGAAAGTGACAGTAAAGACCATCAAGCCCATTGACACCGTAATAGCCCATCTTCGCTTTGAAGTCCAGTTCTTTGGATTGCCGGGATCGTTGGGGCCGTCGAACTCCACCAGGAACCTGTCAAGTGCAGGCTCGTTGTTGTTGTTCATCTCAATATCCTTCTCAACATCGAGTATCGCGCCGTTAGAGAGATTCTGATGATCTCCTTGGCTCTTCGCATGTGTACCGCTGCTCCCCATCGTCGACTTCGATTGGCCAGAAGGCGTTCGCACTATTGGGGTGCTTGTGGCTGGCGTCTCTGTTGTGGTTGAGGACATGGCAATCTCGTGCAATGTAGTGGTTGCTGGCCAGAAGCAATGACTGGGCACCTTGAAGTTATTGTAGCAGTGACGTTGGCGCGTTTCGCGTAGTGCATGCTGTTATCTCCGGTGGGTATCTAATTGTAATCATCCCGCGGCGATCTGCCGAAGGGGCCCCCGCGGAAACACGATGCCATGCGTTAGCTATTCCCGTAGGTTTAGCATGGAAAACTGTTAGTATCAAATTTATTGTCTGGGCACGCGAGCGCAAAAAAATCGGATTCATAAACGACACCTTCAGTTGCTGCAAAGGTCAATCAAAACTAACAACGAAGACCAAAATACTAAACAGATAGAATTACAAAGCTTCTTCCTTTCAATGAATGTGTGTGTTTATAATAACTACTAGAGCCGTGTTGTTAAGCTGTGTTGCATTAAAGATGGCGACTCTGTTAGTGTTCCTCGACTTTAGTAAGGGCCTGTTCAGTTTGGATAATTTTATCCGTTTTTGCTACTCCGTGAAGGATCGTTAGGGTTGGAGTGCGGGTTACCTATTTTTGCACCCGTGTGCCGGGAAAGATAAAGATAATACGCTAATGACTCCCGCAGCCGTGAGACTCCCGTTGGAAAAGTGGGGACGTCATTGATGTTCGGTGTGCTTGCCAATTCGGGACGAACCGCACTGACAAATGCCATTCTACGGAGTTTGTCTTCAATTTCATCGGCTATGGCGACATGCATGAACTACCACATAAAAAGCTGTGCCGTTACAGTTTTCGCAAAATGCTTTCTACCTTGCGCTGTGCCGCCGGTGTAGCTTGTACTTGCCTCTCTGACCTCAGACAGCGCCGAGCCTAATGAAACACACGTCGGGTCCTAGCATGCCTGAGAAACACACTTTTGTCTCGCGCTTAGAATGGTTTTTGCTCTGGCCTGTACCCTTCCGTGTTTGTGTTCTGCTCAGCCTAGTATCTCCTTTCCCAATCTTGACAAACAGCTATCCTTAGCTTTCTCGTTCTTTTCCAAACAATGCCATGTGGTGGCGACGCGTCTGCATCGAGGCTGTCACCCTCAAGACCCATCCACAATTTCCATTCGTGTTGACGCAGTTCTCTTGCATCCTGATCTGGGGACACAAGGAAGTTTGCTGATGGGTAACTGTAAAGGAGTGGCCGCCAATCATTTAGATTTTTGAAATATAGGTATATTTGCTTCGTCTGACCTCAAGGTTGGTTTGTAGTAAGGGCCCCGTAGCATACCAAAGAGACGGATCCTTGGGCTGGGCTCGTCCAGCCGGCACATTGCCGAGCAAAGCATGCAGTTCAACTGCAAAGCAAGGGGTCCAACTTCCGCGCGCGTGGTATGTGCTTTGTAGAATCCTGCTTGTTTGCGATGCGTCTCAAAACGGGAGGAAAAACTCGTGTGTTTGCCAATGATGATGCCGATCGCGAAGGTGCAAGGTGAAGGCTGGCCGAAGGTATTTCGAACACGGACACAGCATCCATGGGGTTCTGCGGAGGCAAGCACGAGAGACACAGAAGATAGATCGCATGAGTCATGTGAAGAAGTTGAGTGTAAGGTTGTCTGTCACTCCACCTCACGCTTGATGATCTTGTACCAGAGAAGAACAACCAGATGCTCAGAAGGTGAAGGTATGAGAGGACTGAGAAAGAGGTTTACATGTCGACGCGCAGCTCGACTGCCAGAAGAAGCAGGCAGTTTTCTCCAGGAGGCGGCTTGTCCGGTCGCTTTGACAAGCGCTTGACCAGCTCGAGCAGCTCGAGGATAGAGAAAATCGATGGCGAATGGAGAATGAAGAAGAGGAAGGTGAACAGGATTCTCCCGTTGATTTCTGTTTATGTCTGGCTGCAGTGCAGGGCCCGGCTGCGCGGTGAGGGTCCGTTTACTTAGGTACAATCAGCCCAAGTGGCGCCGCCGGACTAGGTCATCTTCACTCAGACAAAAAGCCTCCGCCTAGAAAGTTCTCTTCTGCAAGAGTCTTACCTGCAAAAGCTTCACTTGCAAAAGGTTCACGCACAAACCTCACAATGCCTTCCACATCAACAACGTCACTAAAGACCAAGATGAGCAGATTTTCAGCTCTGTTCCGCGCTCTTTTGCCAGGCCGTTCCTCCAAGACCAGAAACCCCGGCGGTCAGATGAGCTTCCTTGCTCTTCCTGCAGAAATCCGCATCATCATCTACCACTTCATCGCCGATGATGCCTTCCTCCTCGACGTCCCGCAGGCCAACTACCTTGGCCTTCTCTACTCCTGCAAGCAAATTCGTGCCGAGATGGCGTACGAGTCACTACGCCCTTCGCCCACCGCAAAGCTCCGCCTGCAGCAAGCCGGACTCACAGACACGATTGTTCTGCCTCCTCAGAACCCTACCTCCGAATTCTGCTCGCTTTCAAACTTGCAGATCAGTCTCCCCTCGAAAGTCTTCTCCAATCCCTTCAGCCGGTATGGCAACATCCTTTCCCTCCTGCCGGCGCTGAAGCTGCATCTCGGCTGCCTGACGATCCTCCATCTCCTCGCACAGCCTAGCGATGTGCCTACATACGAGGAACTCGCGCCATATGTAACGTACATCGGCTGCCTTCTTGCTCCTGGTCTCTGCGTCGGGGATCACCACAGAGATCCCAGAGACTGCCTCCGCCACTTTGCCGCGCACTGGGCTCAAGACCTCGAGGCCATCCAGAGCATGGCGTGCAACGTCAGGATGATAAAGCTGCACGTTCGAGAGAAGGCTACTGAGGCGGCCACAAACCACGGGTTCAGGCTGATGGGGAGGACGAAGAGGCCGTTGCGCGGGGCGAACAGGCTCAAGAAGCAAGGATGGGAGATGTGGGAGGAGGTTGTGGGCGAGGGAGAGGTCGTGCGAGGGACCGAGTTTGTTTGGAAGAGGATGGAGCCGCGCGCCCGAGGCGGATACAAGAGGGTTGATGGGAGGTTGCTCAACGGCCTCACGAAGCACAAGTCTGGCAGGTGATTCGGGTGAGAAGGACACATAGGCATGATCATGCCTGTCCTTACTGCCAGTATACCGCCAGGATGTTGCTGTGGCTATCCGGGTGCGTCGTAGGATTGGTAAGGTCGCTGTCTTCGGACACTGTACGTAGTTTGGCTGGATGACCCAAGTCCACGCCCACAATTCATACTATTCAGCGCCTTCTACAAATTTGGCTCTCCGAAAGCTCTTTCCCTGCACATGCACGACGGTGAACTCAGATGGACCTCAATATGTGTTGTGGGATGGTAGGCGACGGTATCGCGATAAGTGCATGAATTTGTAACAAGACTTCAGAGGCATGATGTAGTTTCGCTAATGAGAGCATGAATATGTGACCTATAAAAAAGAAGAACGCCATAAGACCATCGCTGTTTTGTTCGCAATTGCCACCATGTAAATGCAGGCCTAAGCCGACAGCCTTACGCCAAATAACAATGCAAGTAGTGTACAAGCCCGCACTCGTTGAGGCGGCCAAAATTAGGAGAGGTCCATGGGTTCGCCAGCGCTGGTGCTGGGGTTGTTGCCAGTATGGGAGGGCTGAACATTCGCATTGAATCCGGGGGCAGTTGACTGTTTGTAGATATCGCCCATCAAGGATGCTGGAATGTTGACGCCGTTGTTGGCGCCATTCTGTCGGATCTGTGGCGAGGCCATGTAGCCCCATGCCGGCGGCATGCCATATCCGGTAGGTGTAGACGGAGTAGCTGGTGTGGAGGACTTGCGAGGGCCTTTCTTTGGACCACCTCCGCGCTGCGCTCGAGGGGCAGGGAAGCACGCATTCTTTACACGAGTCTGAAATTCAGTCGCGAAGTTATCAAACGGCTTCTTCAGCTCGGTCGTGTTCCAGCCTAGCTTATTCTTCATGCACTCGGACTTTCGATGACTGATGGTGGACCCTTCGATGCGAATACCGTTGTTCTCCCAACGTCTGCAGACATCGGACCGTGACAGAATAAGAAGGACGACGAGCAAGCTGACGTTGTCGTTGTCGAGGAGGTGGGGACAGTAGTCGCAGACGTTGCAGGCGAACTCGCGCATCTCTTCGAGCTCTCTGGTGTCTGAGCAATTGACGAAGCGCTCAGCCATGGAGAACGGACGCACCATATCCCTGCAGATATGAGCCTGCAAGGTAGCGGCGACGGAAGAAACTGAGATGGGGTAAGTCTCCTCGCGGTTTAATCGGCTTGTAGCCGCTGCAGACACAGTTCCGGGAATGTAGATGATCTCAATGTCATCCCATGGACCTCGATCGACGCGCTTTTCTTTCGGATCCACAGGCTTCTCGTCGGCCGGCTTCAGTGCCTCCTCTTGCTTTGCTGCAGCTTCGCGCGCGGCCCTGACGGCTTCGCGAGGGGTGGGCACATTGAACTTTGCTGCCAACTCAATCGAATCCTTGTGCATCTCAAATCGTGAAAGCTTGCGTTCAACATCAGGCGCGCGGATCCAATCTTCTGACCAAGGTTCCTCTGCTAGAATCTTGTAAAAAACTTTAGTAAGGGCACGGAGCTTGATATCCTGATCGGAGAGTTGGCGACGACCAAAGTAAATCTCATCGGTCTCGTTGTAGGCGTTTTCAATGAACGTCTTGCGATCCCTTTGAGTGAGACTGCCTCTTGCAGGATCATTCTTCCAATCGTTGATGACTTTCATGAACTTGGCGTGGAAGATGTCGTCGAAATGACTTGATACAGGCTGGGCTGAGGCTGTCATATTGTAAGCATGTGACAAGGATGTTTTTTGGATTAGACACGATCTTACGAGCTATTGCCTGTGGTGTTGTCTGCTGTTGTGGCGGCGACGCTGAGGCAGCCGCGTCCTGCGTGATTGGTACAGGTGACATGATGTCTGAGCTCGGACGCGGGAGTGCACGCCGTTACCCGAGAAAGGATCGATGTTGTATATTGCACGTTGTCTCAAGTCGCGGAAATGACCGTAATGTTAATGAAGTCCGATGGCGTTGACGCGCGATTACTCGGGTTGCGCTGATAGACGCGGGGTGGTTGGGGTGCTTTAGCTCGGGTTGCGGTGTGAAAACATTGCCCACAATTCACAGTCGCGTAATTAGGGCCGCTTGGCGGATGCATTACAGGTCACGTGTAACATTCTTCCTCGAACAGCCACGCCATTGCGCAGGACGCGACGCTCATCTCATCTCAATAATCATACAGCACAATACCATCGTCTTGCTCTTTCAATCGGGATCCGGGTCAGATCTGCCGCAGATTGGTGTTGTCTCCACAGTCGCTGTGCTCGATGTGGCGCCCGAACATTCACAAGGAGCCACAGATTGCGCCGACGACGCGCCGACAACGCGAACGTCGGCACGAACTGTACACGACCCGATTCGTGGAGAATGATTACACAGGATATGTTCTACGGTGATGCCTTCAACAAAAGGTCAGGAGAATGACAATCACCTTTGAAGCAACCTTGCTCGCGGCACAAATCACACGCGTGGAGCAACGAATCTCCACGTATCATCAGACTGATGTGATCATATGAGCAGCTCATGGTAGTTTGAACTTCTCATATACCCTTATGTACATCGCAAAAATGGAAAAATTGTGCGCCAACCATGGTCGCAGCAACATCAGCTATTCCGGCGCACTCGGAGTACGTCCACCTCCGGGATTCTGATGTCAAAATACAGTTACAAACTTTGACGAGAGTATCATAGCCCTTCGACGTTTCTTCGCTTCCAGAATCCCACGTGTGTTAAGTGTGCCTGAGCATTGTCACACCTTCACCGCATACACCCCATGTCATGTTAGCTTCAATCTGCCAACATACCAGAACGCTGCATCGTCACTATATCACTATTGGCCTACGAAAGACTATTTGGCACCAGCGAGAGCTCCATTGTGAGACCTTCAGAGCCTCCTAGCATCATTGTCACCTCAAAAACCGCATGACACATACCGTCCCTCGCGGATCTAATCCCCGAGAACCCTCACCGTGCTCAATCACGCATGTTAGTGCTTGTGCGTGACGAATCTTCATTCCTTCAACTTACCCCAGTGTACTCGTCATGGCAATATTGTCTCAAATTTCGTAACAGTGGGCCAGGTCTTTCTTATGATCGACCCAAACAGGGCGAAAATGAAGGACGTGGAGCGAGCGGTGCAACGTGAGGACCAGAGGCATATGTATGCCTAGCTTCATTTCGAGTGCATTCGTGAGATAATTTGGGGAGTACAGCATGACCAACAAAGCAGTGCAATAGACATGAAGGGTAAGAAGTAATCTTATTCAAGGCCATTACCGGCTACGATATTGATCTACCATGCTATCAGGCCAGGAAAGTCTTCTGCAGCTGGAGCTTGAGGTTCTTCCATGGTGGTGTCCTCGTCTGTCGCTGCCAGCTCGGCGCAACGCTTCTCGAGCTCAGCCTGCCCATGTCGTCTAGGGCAGCGTCATTCTCTTCCTCATCTTCCGCTTCGTCAATCGGCGCAAAGTCAGGAAGTGCCTGGAACTTGCGCTTGCCCTTCAAGAAAGGCCTTTTTAGTTGCCTCGATTTCCTCGAGCGCGTTCTTGACTTTCGCCCGAAGGCGCCTCAGTCACGCAGGCGAACTGTTTGCAGTCAGTAAATGAGCCCCGAAGCGAGGTTATTGGGGCTTTGTCACTCACCGAGCGCCAAAGGGAGAAGCCGGCGCAGCATCCGGTCGCCCAAGAAGATGGTGGCACGGATGGCCATGATGCAGATGACTGCAGAGCAAATGCCGCCGAGGAGGATGGTTGCGGTGTTTGCAAAGAAGTTCATGTTGGAAGTTGGTAATTTGGTGAGTGGGTTTGGGTTTTGTGGGGGGTGTTTGTGGTGGGGGTGCAGTGTTTGTTATTATATGAGCATACCTGCTTGGCGGACAAGGCGTCATTCACCGAGAATCGAGTAACATGATAGAAAGGGCTTGCATTATAGTAGTATCTGATGCCTATTCAGTTTGCAATGAGTGTTCCAAGCACAAATGCTGGCCAGTGGCGAAGTACCACCGCAGCTTTAGCATCGTTGACTGTGCGATCACCTGCAAGCAACGCGCACAATTTCGAGCACCTGAGTATCTCCGCGCTTGATCTACAAACACGGCCCTGATATATGAGGACTTGACTTCATATTCCACCTCACCGTCCATGCCAGTAAGCCATCCTCCCTCGAACACGCCCCAGCCCTCAAACCCAGCATTATTCCTTACCCACAGGCTGCTAACTCTCTCCACAGCTTCCCTTAACCATCCTCGGTATCCTCGCCCTCTTCCTCGTAACCTCCGCCATGATCTTCCTCAGCGCCTGCTGTCCGGGCTCTACCAACGACTCCGACACCGACACCACATCCCCTCGTGCCGTCCTCCGCCGTCGCCGCCAAGCACCTCCAGCACCTCCAGATCACACGCACTTCAACCCCGCCTTCAACTTCAGCAGCACGCAGTACAGCGACACCGAAGCCGGTCCCGCGCCGACTATGCAGCGCGCCACGGATGCAGCCTCAGAGGGCGCGCAGGTTTCTCCTCGCACGGTTCCAGATATGCAGGATGACGGCATGGCGGGTGTGGAGGCCTCCTTGGATGAGCAGATGGTGCCACGAACAGAGACGGGAGCTGTTGGGGTGAGCAGCGAGGAGAAGGAGTCGGTGTATTCGCGTCCTACAAATTCGGCGCGGACATCTCCAGCGTCGGCTATCCAGGCGGACGGAGAAGAAGAGAGAGATGAGGAGAATATCCCTGATGCAGCAAGCGTCCCAGAAAACCAAACGTTTATATGGAGTGGGACGGAGTGGGCGGTTGTTACTCTGGCCTTGGAGAGAAACGCAGCGGCGACGGGACTTGAGGCTGGCGAGCAGATCATGGAGAGATCGGGTAGGCCCAGGGAAGTGGAGATGGATGGAGCCACTGGAGCGAGGAAGTAGTGTGACTGGTCCGATGGTCGAAGTAGGGATATGTCTTAAAGGGACGGGCATGGCTCATGATCGTTGGTGTTCGGTGCCGAGTTTGACCACGTCCAAGATACAGGAAGTAGGATGGAAAGTGATTTCAATATCAAACGCTTCCGACCTTGTTGAGATTGGGGCCAGGCTCGTAGTCTCCTACTAGATGTTTGTCGGAGTATCACTGTTGTTTGATGTGAGTCCCGTCTATCAATCTGAACAAGCAATCGACGTGTGAGATTGACGACTCATCCGTTGACAGTGAATGCGCGGAAGAGATACGACATCGAGGAGCTGCAGAATTAAGCAAATTCCCAGCAATATACATGTTATGCCGGTCGGAGTAGGGATTATAGAAGATCACTAAAAAGATGGATGGCGAGTAGAGTTGTGGTAGGTAAACTTTCATTGAAATTTTGCTACAGATGATACATTCACAAGACAGATGCATGACTAGAATGAAGACTCACTTACCTGATGATAGCCAGCCATACGGTACGGTCCTAGCCCTCATCCGTACATCACAACGACATCACGCAGCAAGAAGGGGGACCCCAGTAAAGGGGTAATGGCAATCAAGCGTCATCTTCGCGCCTTGCGGCACTCGGAATCGGCGACACCTAGTGGGGGAGGAGAACCTTTCTTTTTCATTGGACTCCTAGCCGTCATGCCGCCGTATATAGCCGTGAAACCATGCCGTAGTCATGGCAAACTCCTAACCCCAAGCACCAATTTTTCAGGATATCGAGAAGCAAAGGAGAACCGAGCTGTGCACAACGTTTAGTTGCGGGGGTTGCGGTCGTTGAAGCGGCGGGGGCGCTCGACAGACTGCTGCTGAGAGACAGCCTCGATGGTGGTGGGGATGGAGTCGAACTATGGCGTGTTAGCGGACGCACGGAGTGGGGGTTTGTGTGTGTAGAAAACTTACGCCGAGGGACTTGATGAGGTCCTTGGTCTCCTGGTCGACAACGAGAGTACCAGAGTCGGAGCTGGTGAAGTCGAGGGCGGAGATCTCGGGAACGTACTGGTCCTTGCGCTCACGCTCCTCTTCCTGAAGCTTGAAGGAAATGCCGCGGACGGGACCACGCTGAATGCGCTTCATCAAGTGGGTGGTGTAACCAGCAATCTTGTTGCGGAGACGCTTGGAGGCGATGATGGCGATCTATCCGGCGCATTAGCTCCTGCGCGCGCTTCTAAAGCTGTTGTGCATTGTGCGGCTCACCTCATCGCAGATCCTCTTGTTGGTCTCGAAGTCGAGCGAGAGCTTGGGGTAGTAACGCTCAATGATGACCTTGGCGGACTTCTTGACGGTCTTTGTGCGGACGCGACCCATTTTGGCGACTGTGTATGGATGTACGGGAAGTCGGTGGAAGAGGAGGGCTGTTGGTTAGTGGTCGTCGTGAGAGTTCAGATGTCTGCTGAATCAATTCGAGTGTGTGGGCGTGCGCATTAACGATTGGCCGACCGCGCGCTAAACTAAACACAGCGTAGCGCGCGTCGATGGCGCTCGCCGCAACATGGAATTGGGGAATGTGTTGAACCGTGCTGCAAGAACTTGGAGTTTAGCAGTAGGTTTTGGAATCGTTTGAATTATGCATGTCTTCATTGTTATGTATCGATCGTCGCATGCTAAGCTACAAATAAGAAGGGAATGCCGCTATGCATCGCAGATGCTCGCTCAAATGACATTACAAACAGGCCGTGAGTCCCTGACTCAATCCTTACATTCTGGTAAACTCCAAATGCCACAAAGTCGAGACTGCTACACTCAATGCCCGCCCTCGCCACTAGATGTGCCATGGTTTGGGTTCGGGAAGAAGAAAGCGCAGACGGCGATGATAACGTAGACCATGATGCACAGGACGCCCTCCAGGTAATTGGACTTGCCATCGCGGAGGAAAGAGCCGACCACGAGCACAGCAAGAACAAGCGCAACGGCGTCGAAGGCCGCGAAGTTGTAGTCCATGTGGGGAACATGTAGTCCCCAGCCAACAAGAACAACGAGAGGGGCATTCAACAAAGCTGTCTGGATGGAAGCGCCCATCACGTGGGCCATGGCCATATTGATCTGGTTATCGTACGCTTCGTCGATAGCAAGAAGATGTTCTGAGGTGTGGTTAGTATGCGACCGTTCTCAATGCCAATCGAACGTACCTGCGATCTTCTCGACGAGAGGGATCAAGATCAAGCCTACAAACGCATCGCTGACGTGGCGCTCCTCCACCATGAATGGGATCTCCTGCACCAAGAAGATGGCTATCAACGACACGCAGGCCAGGGAGACGATCAAAGCGATGAAAGCCTCAGTCAGAGTGAGCTTCGGCTTCTTCAACTCCTCGTGACGGTCTAGATCCTTGTGCTCATCCGCCTCGTAGATCTCGTGGAAGAGTCCATCGTGAGAGACTGTCTGGTACATGACATAAACAAGGTAACCAATTATGGAGATGATGGCGACAGAGCGCGAGATCCTAGTCGCATTGTCTAACACAAAGTTAGGCGAGGGGATTTGGTACTCGGTATTGCCCAACAAGTAAGTAGCAAATACAGTTGGGAGAACAAGAGCCACTGCATTAGTTAGTCAGTGTTGGTAACAAAGATCATACATCAATACGAACTTGCTGCAACAAGCATCAACCCACTGCCCGACTCGGAGACTGCCTCATGGAACTCTTGTTGGTCGTTCTTAATGCCGCCAGCGACAAAGCAAGAGCCAAGGCAGAGCAGAACGTTGGCGAGAATAGATCCAAGGATGGCAGCCCGGATGACAGGTACGTTCGATCCGTTGACGTCGGTCCTGAGGAGCACCATGAAGAGGATGATCTCGACCACCGAGCCGAGTGTGGTCTCCAGCACGACAGCGATAGCTTTTTGAGGCATTTTGCGCGAGAGCTCCTGGCCCGCGAAACCAAGCATGTTGGCCGCCGGTACCATGGCGATGTAATTGGTGATGAAGATGGCAAGTCTCCATTCGGGCTTCGCGAAGTGCTGTTGCATTTTTAGAGCGGATTCCGATGATAATTGTCAAAATACATACTAGGGCGATCGCGACAGGAACGACAGGCCACAGCACATTGACCATCATGGACGGCGTGCTGCTGCTCTTGAAAGCAATCTTGAGAAATTGGAAAGGATGAAAGCCTCTTCTACCGCTCTCCCCGTCTGGGTGGATACCCTTCATCACCTTATCTCCATTGTGATTGTATTGCGGCAATGTCTGCGTACGACTGTTACCGCGTCCGTGGCCGTTCATGGAGCGCTGTCTCGAGCGTCGTCGTGGTTTTTCTGTCGTGTATTCGCGTGAGCCGTATTCTCTCGAACTGGGCTCACGCGACGACCTGTGATCTCGCGAATGTTGGCGAGCCATTGTTTGTTGAAATTGTTGCAAAGCGTAGAGAATCAAATCAACTGGGTTGTTCGTTATTTGAGCTTGCGCAGGTAGATAGGCGTTTCAGGTCGAGCGCAGCAGGTGCACCCAGCACAATTGCGGAGGATTAGTCCAAGACAAACGGGCGCCTATACGAAGATAAATATACATGGTAAAAGGCAGGCTGGGAGAGCTAGACGTGTCTTAACAGGGTTTGCAGCGGGTCGTCATGGCGGTGGACGTTCAATTCCCTGTTATTGATTCGTGAAGGGTCCAGCCGCGGCGTGCATCGCTGGCACTTGTCGATTCGCGCACATCGTTGCTTGATCGGGCCAGGGAGCACAGCCTCACAGGCGTCTATTCGCCAAACGTCGCTGGCCTACTGCACAATGCCACCACTCGTGCAGCACAGTCAGCGCTTCCCGACACTCGATTCGGTGTCGCTGCTTCCCTTCGTCAGGGCAACTGCACGCTTGCTTGTTCAGGATGGGGAACGTCACCAAGCCTTGTTGTGATGCTTGATGCCCCTTGGCTTGGGATCTGAACTTGGTTCTGGAACGCACGCTGTGATGTCACCACGGCCCGAAGTGTAAGATTGAGACGACTCCGCAATTTCAGGGTTTTGGCCCCTTCTTCACAAACTCTCCGACTCCACTTCGCAGCTGGAGGCTGCAGGCATCTTGCGGGTCGGATCAGACGGCCATCGTTCACATGGAGTAGAGCTGAGGATACCAATGCGTAGGGCCAACCCGCGGCCTGCCACAGATCCAACATCTCTTCAGGCCGTGGCGCCAACCCAAACCTGCATAGCTTCGCGAGACACCGCAATGATTCTCTTGATTCTTTTGTTTTTTCGCGCATACTCTCTTCTGCATTTATTATGGGAAGACCTTGCTGCCGTGACCAACCTCTTTTTCGTCCTGCACACCATGTCCTGCGTTCGCGGATTGTGAAACATGTCGCGTGTGTAACTTGGCCCTGTGCTTTCCAAAGACGATACTGCGGTACTCGCTGACCATCTTGCACAGCTGTGAGCGCCGCTGCAGCAGTGTCGTTTCCAGTCGCTTGAGCTTCCGGATTACACCAAGGAGTGACAGCGCGATGAGTCCTCTGGGTAAACAGCACGATTCATCGACAAGATCCGTCGAACCAGACAACTAGAAGACGCGTTTCCTGAATCACTGCCTACTCTACTGTAGTTCCACCAGAGCACTGCCCGACTGCATCATCAAAGACTGCCTGCAGGCCTTTCGAGACAACTGCAGTGTGCATCCTTGTTCCTCAGTTCCGGCATCTTCTGAATGTCGCATCCCAGCTTTCCCCGACGTGTATGGTTTCCAGTCCCCGATACTCCCCCAGAACGCCCTGTCAGTCGTGACTATGCTTTCTCAAAGTCTCTTCCACTAAAAGCGTATAACATAGTCGGCATTTCACATACTACCATCCTCTTTGAGAAACACGAATCAGCCAGCTATGAATGCGTTTCGCTCATAATGACTTGGCACCTCATGATTCTAGCAGCTTCACTACCGCTTCGTGACCTCCATTTGTATCTGCTTGGAGAGCTTTACTATAGCGTCCACCCTACGCATTCACGTCAGCGCCCTTTCCTAGTAGCACCTGCACGACTGCCTTATGACCTCTAGTCGCAGCCACCTAGAGTGCGTCGCCATGGAATGCTCTCTGCGCATTGACTTCGGTGCTCTTGTCGAGCAGAAGCTTTACTATCTCCTTGTGCCCACAGAGATGAGGTGGGCAAAGATTCGCAGGATCTTACATTCGGGAAGTAATCTAGCCGAATCGCAGAGAGTGTTTCGTATACGCACAGAGACTGGATGAACTCATTGTAGGTCTGTCTACATAGATTGAGGCGCAGAGGTATAGATTGTGATTGGAGGCGCTGCTTTTGCAAGATACTGCGCCCTTGAAGCCACCGCAGAGATAGACTCTCATCGTCATTGGCGGCGCATTAAGACTGCTTAGACACATAAAACCTGGAGACATATTCCAATGTAGTGTTGAATTGATCTATTGTACTCTGTGGGTGCCAGTACATCTTCGAATCACTAATGGACACTGTGGATCCACTTTGAACACTTCTCTTTGCATTCACCTTATCAGCATCTTTTTCATAAATTCGCGCGCTCGTATTGCTATTTGATTTTGTACCGATATCCTCACGTCCTTTGATTGGATGTGTGACACGCGAATAGTTCTGAGCATGACAATCTGTCCTTCTCACAATCCGCCCCATGAAAAGTTGTAACCACGTGGCATAGATCACATGATATTCTATTGTAGCAGGCACTGCCCGGTGTGGGCAAGTGCACTTACCTCTGAGCTGAGGGCTCCTGTAGACGAACATCATAACATCACAACACGAGAACAGATAGCAATACAAGCGTTGACCCGCAGCACCCACTTGACACTGCTCACGCAGTTACAAAAGTGCACGGGCGACGTCAAACGGTGCTAATGTGCGAGCCTAATGATCAAAACTCACACCTTAGCTCACTGTTCCATTGAACGAATACATGTGAGGGATCTAGCGGCTGGTTGTGGGACGATGTCACTGCTCACAATATCGACTAGTTTTCCACGACACGTAGGTTGGTGAAACTACTGTCATAGAAAGTACGCAAAGGCCCGGGATATCTGCAGGTCTAACATATTCCATCTCCTATGTATTTAGTCTAGTCTTTGGGCATTTCGATGACCTGTTTGGTGTGGGGGCACCCAGTTTGACTGTTTGAGAGAGCAACAGTGCCCAGTTTGGGTCCTCATAAATAACCAGCTGATGATACGCTAGACAAAAAACTTCGCTCAGTACCCGAAGTACAGCTTCTTTCAATAAATCTTTTGTTTATCAAGTAGCTTTTAATATTATCACCCATAGTTAAAGCCGGCACGGTACAAACACGTCCACTTACCAAAGACATTCAGCTTTATTGTTGTTTTCCAGCTGACTCACGAGTGTCAGGGTGTGGGACTTCATTGAAGTAAGCTGCGAGAGTTGAGTCTTGAAATCAAAGATTGCCTCCATCATAGAGACTGGAAAAGAAGAGGTCGAGGTTGTACACAAAGGGCATTCAAACACAAATCGAGGTCTTCCCTTAATCGCAATAAACCCGTAGATTGGCACAGTATCTTCATCTTTTTTGGCTTGACAGTCATGGTGCTGTCAGACCTGGATTTTTTTGGCATCTCCTCTCTGTAGAGCTCTACAACAATTAACACCTTATATGTAGGTTCAACTTTGATATCCACAATCATTTACAGTAAGGCAGGAGTTACAAAACATATTCCGATCTCTATGCAGTTTCTTAGCCATGGGACAAATATGGCCACGTTTCTCATTGTGCTCTTTCATAGTTTCTTTATTTTCAGAGCGGAATATTACCTACCACTCCTTTTCCACGCCGTCCTTGAAGTTTCGCCCATACGTTCTGAACTATTTTTGCCCCCTCTCATGGTTACGTCCGTAGTTGCAAGATTCTTATGCGACCTGGTCATGCATAAAAAGGAAGGGTCATTGTTGTGAACTCTTTTGAGACAGCGCTTTACCCCTCAACAGTGGATTTGGTATACTTATTTCCCTCGATGCATTTACATCAACAGGGAAAGTAGTTGACCTTGCTATAGTAGGTAGTTTGGGATCTGCTGTAGTGTTGCTATTGTTGCTGTCCAATGTCAGATCAAGCAGCACGATGTTGCAAGTGCTACCATAGCTCTTTCGTTTATTCATAACATCGGCGTCTCAATATCAACGATCACCGGCAGTACTATCGTCCAAAACTCGATGAACACCCATTTTGGAGATAAAAAGGTGAGCAATAACATTGATGGCGGAACTTGTCAGACTTAGCTATTCATGCAACGGCTGTGGTGTCTCGAGATTATTCGAACTCTACAAATGATAGAATCGATCGATCAATCTTAGATTATGCGGCAGGCACATCGATATCGACTAGATACCAGCCATTTTTGACATAATACGCATGATTCCACGGGATCTATGGATTATGGCAAGACAATGGCGGCAAGAGAACCAAGGCCTTCATGATTAGGTGGCCTGTCTTGCGTCCAGAGGTACCCTTGCCATGAGATTCGATTGCCAAACGAACCGCTGTAGCCGTAAGTTCCACCTATCGCTGTTTGGAGCACTGTACATGCTTCAGCTACTGGAACTTTTGCCGATGTAGGGATGCAAATATTTAGGTGAGGGATACTCAGGTAATGTACCAGGTTGTCACATGACGTTGCTAGCAGCGGCCGGTTTACATGCGCTCGTGAACCACTACTACAATCTACACGATGGAAATGCCCCATTGCGCCTGCGTCTGGTCGGCGAGGGTGAGTCGAAGCAGATTTACAAGGTCGAACCTTCCCTGACCCACCACTTCGACAATCAAGTTCTTGTCTTCCTTAAGCAAATTATCTATTCGCACAGTGAGCAGGCAGCGGCAGAGATTGCGGGTCTCAGCGCAGTTCGTGCTGCCGGCTCCCGTCTCTTCCTTGAGGTGCTCCATCGTGCAGGACTTAGCCACACGTACATAGGCCTGCACGCGCATGGGTTCATATGGGCGCAAAGTACTGAGATTACGCAGATTGAAACCGTGTATAGGGAGCTTTGCTTGGGTACAAAAAAGCATTCCTTCTTCGAAATAGTCAATCATTTCGGTGTCACACTGCCCACAGGCCAGCATAGACGTAGGCCATGCGTCCGTTTTGACAGGCGGGACC
Source organism: Stagonosporopsis chrysanthemi (assembly GCA_022560025.1). NCBI lineage: Eukaryota > Fungi > Ascomycota > Dothideomycetes > Pleosporales > Didymellaceae > Stagonosporopsis > Stagonosporopsis chrysanthemi. Next base: position 17,778 of record JAFISE010000118.1, on the reverse strand, counting down.
CTAACCATACGCACAAGGGCGTCAATCCTGCAACCCCTCCATTCTACCACCTCTTGGAAGCGTCGGTCGGTAAGAACACCTTCTACGACGACTACTTCACTGCAAGCGCAGTGCCTTTTGGGGACAAATGGGTGCCTGAAGAGCTCGTGCATGGCGTACAGGCCGTTGAGGCAACCGTAGACTGCACGCTGCGAATCCTCTTCGCGATCCAGCACTACCTTCATCAGACCGGGCTCGAAGTGCAGGACGGATGCGTCATGCTTGATCCGACGGGCGTATCATATGGTCCGAGGGTGTAAGCAGCTCAACAGCCTCCGCGCGCACCTTGCGGGCTGCCTATTTCACGAACATGAGATGGTTGAGCCATTCGGCCAGCACGCGCAGCAAGTGCTCGTGGAAGACATTCTTATACTCACACCGCGCTACCGGGTACCATATGAGCGTCTTGACACTTGTGATCGCTCGCGCCTCGGGGCTGCGTTCGACTCGACAGACACGGGCACGCGTGAGCGTTTGCTCGCACTTATGGAGGCGCATATCTGGCAGCTCACTGCCGTCGTACTCCAGCAAAGGTCGTGCCAGGAAGCTGTCTCGATGGTTCAGCTCGTAAATACATAGGCACGCAAAGCTGGGCTGACCCCGGCGCAGTGAGCGTTCTCAGGGACGCGGATGCGGACGACGTGCTCGTGTAAGCCGTGACACAGCCTGACTACAAGGCCATCGGCGTGACGGCGGAGAAGTACGAAGGCGGGATAGACAACTTTATGCCGAAGTACCTCGGTGTAAAACTTACCTTCTGCGAGGGTCGCTCCCTGCGCGTCGCCTACAACGTCGTCGACCCGGCCAAGTTTGCCAAGGCTTTCAGTGAAGGCGTTAGACTGCATTTTGTATCTGCCAGACCAAAGCGCATGCCGGGCCTTTTCACGCAGGGCACCATTGACGGTACAATGACCTTCAGTGTGGTCATGGACAATTTTCCCATTGTTGCACGGCCCATTGGCTCTGTGCCTCAAACGGACATTTCGCTCGCGCTTTCACGCCAGCGTGGTCAGCAAATCGACCCACACACGTGGACCGCTGAGATTCCCGCACGCATCCTGGTGGAGTATTTGCGCGGGGAGGGAACATATCTTGCCAGTATTGGCGTCCCACAGAATAGGTACAAGATTCAGCGCGTACTCGGAGCCTCCGAATCGCACCTCGTCAACGATCCTTTTGGGACATTTGTGCTCTGCGAGGCTATCGTGATCTCCGGTGGAATACTCAAAGCAAACGACCTTGAGGTCTGGCAGGTCGTCAAAAGCAAGGGTAATATGGTCATCGGCCTCTATCAGCGACCGTAGCTTCGCGAAGGAAATACCAATATCCCTGACAAGATGCCGGAAGCAGAACTATCTGTAGGCCTTTTAAACATACAGTGGAGGAATTAAGAAGCATGAGTATTAGACCACGGATCTCCTGGAGATTGCAGACCGGAACATAGATCCTCACGTTCCGATGATGCGCCAATCGTCACGTGACCTGACAAGTGGCAAAGGCTCCTCACTCACAGGTGAGTAGGTCGTACATATTTGTGATGCTACTGCCGCGACATATCCAGATATTGTACACAGATGAATACAGCAGAGTCGCCCTGCCACGTCGAGTCCCTCGGGACCGCAACCTCCAATGAACTGTATTGCGACCAAACGCCGCATGGACTGTCGAATCCACCCATGGCCCATAATCATTCCTTTCTTATTTGCCTTTGAACGATTCTGCGAAACTCACAGATCTACACTATCGATTCCCTCTTGTGCTCTCCATTCTTCAATTGTGAAACTCGTCGCGTGCGTGATTTGGCGTTATCGCAGCTCGGCGCGTGCACGGTCGGCGTGACTGCCCTGATAGGCGTCATGGCAACTGCGACTCATCCATCAACAACCTCCCATCCATCTCTCTTCGTCTTGACTTCAATCTCGCAATATCAAGATGGTCTACTCTTCTCGATGGGCTCTGTGCGCAGCCATCACCGGCGCAACTGCGCTACAAATTCCCCTTCTCTCATCCAACAACCAGGCGCTCCTCGGCCACCCTTCCGGCTCAAAGCCGCTTGTCAACTCGACTGAGTTCCAGAACCTCATCAGCGGAGACCGTCTGTTGAGCCGCGCGAAGAAGCTGTATGAGATTGCGAAACTCGGCGAGGAGGAGTACAATCATCCTACCAGGGTTATTGGAAGTGCTGGTAAGTCAGAGTACGTGCTTCACTCGTAAGCAGCTATACTGATTTTCAACCAGGGCATCTTGGAACGTTGTCTTACATCTATGAGACCATTCTTGAGCTCGGAGACTACTACACTCTCTCAAACCAGAGCTTCCCTGCTGTCTCCGGCAATGTCTACGAATCACGACTCGTGCTTGGTAATGAGGTACCCAAGTCAGCCGCGCCAATGGGGCTCACTCCACCAACGAAGAGCAAGCAGCCAGTGTATGGCGATCTTGTCCTCGTAGATAACGAGGGCTGCCAGCTGTCTGACTTCCCAGACTCCGTTGCTGGTAACATCGCATTTATCAAGCGCGGAGTATGCCCCTTTGGAACCAAATCGGAGCACGCGGGCCAGAAGGGAGCCATCGCAGCTGTCGTTTACAACTACGAAAAAGACCCCGTTTCCGGAACGCTAGGGTCGCCTTCCCCTGATCACGTGGCCACATTCGGTTTGTCTGGCGAGGAGGCAGCCCCTGTGCTGGAGAAGCTCGAGAAGGGCAAGCGCGTGGACTCTATCGCCTACATCGACGCCGAAGTCCAGCAAATTTTGACTGTCAACATTGTTGCGCAGACTACTGAGGGTGACCCAGAGAATTGCGTAATGCTCGGTGCGCACAGCGACAGCGTCGCCGAAGGCCCCGGCATCAACGACGACGGCTCTGGTACAATCTCGCTCCTTGAGGTCGCCAGCCAGCTCACCAAGTTCAATGTTACCAACTGCGTGCGCTTCGCCTGGTGGGCGGGTGAAGAGGAAGGTCTCCTTGGGTCCGACTACTACGTACAATCGCTGTCCGAGGAGGAGAACGAGAAGATCCGCCTCTTCATGGATTACGACATGATGGCCAGCCCCAACTTCGCTTACCAAATCTACAACGCCACCAACGCCCTGAACCCCACTGGTTCCGAGGAGCTGCGCGATCTATACATTGCGTGGTATGAGCAGCAAGGCCTAAACTACACCTTCATCCCCTTCGACGGCCGCAGCGACTACGACGGCTTCATCCGCAACGGTATCCCTGGTGGTGGAATTGCGACTGGCGCCGAGGGCATCAAGACGAAGGCTGAGGAGAAGGTGTTTGGTGGCAAGGCGGGCGACTGGTACGATCCATGCTACCACCAGCTGTGCGACGATGTGGGCAACGTCAACATGACGGCGTTTGTAGTCAACACTAAGCTTATCGCGCATTCGGTGGCGACATATGGTGCCTCGCTCAAAGGATTCCCGAAGCGCGAGACGAACGTTATGGCGAAGGCGTATGGGGAGAGCGTGAAGTACCATGGTAGCAAGGTGTTCATTTAGAGCTAGACAGTTTGGTGGCATTCGGCATGATAGCGCATTGTGGCAGCTGTATACATAGCATCGATAGAGAAGCATTTGCATCAACAATACCGACAATTTTGATCTCAATATCCGTATTCGTTATTAGATATATAATATGTGACTATGTCTAGGTGTGAAAGCTTTGAAGAAACAGCTTTGTGGTGGGAGGATCTTCGAATCGGATTGGTGTTACTTCAGCTGGTGGCATTCACTATCAGGCGAACAGAAGTTTTATAAACACTTTGTCCAGAAACCACAAGAAAACTCATTGCTGGGAACAATCCCAAATTACCAGGGACTTTTTTCCTTGCTTTTGTGCTCAGTTATGTCATATCATCTTGCGCTCAAAGCCAATCTTCATCTCTTCCTCGTGACAATTTCGTGTTGAAAATGGCCTAGGCTATCGCGCGACCTCTTCAGTTCAAACGTCAACAACTCTGCTGAATCGATCATTTGATGCTTCTTTACTAGTTACCTGGCGATGGGGCTGCGTTTAGGTTCATGAAGGGCGAGGTACACGATCTATCGCGCCCCGCGGGCATAGCCTCTAGTATGGCACCAATACTTAGCTCGGACTCAATGTACGGCTTATGGATTTAATTCTTTGCACAAGATCTCTTGTGGCGGTACGATATCTGGCGTTCGGGCAAAGACCGGAAAACCGTGACCGGGCGCTGGCCGTCGCGGTCTTGGGCCAGCGCGTATGGGTACCCGATCACGACAGGTTATGCCGACTTTGCAAACAACACAACAAATGGCATCTAGCCGACCACTCTGATATCATGGCCCTCCGACTCGGGCTTCGACGTGCGTCTTCTGCAGGGTCAAAAATGTTGCGGTGCAAGTCGGCCCTACAGGCCTTGATCGTCACTCCTGTGACTCTCCTGGACTAGCACGTCTCAGAGCATGTATATATTGATGCTCCCTAGCTAGCAAGTAACACAAGCGCAGTTTTCCATCGTTTTCAGCAGCTGCTTACGCTGCAACAAAAAAGATACACGACTATGTATCAGAGGTCATCTGACAACGTACACCAAGACCTGGATTGGCTTCAAGCATCATGTGACCCTTGCTGCGAAACAGGATCAGTATAGGAATGTGAGCAGCAGTGACATGAGCAAAAGGCTCCGCATGCTAATCCGCAGGAGGTATTACTTTGACAACGATGACAAGCAGTGAAAACCTCTATTGTCTGCTTCCGACCTGCACAATCCGTCTCGGGATGTATATCAATACCGGGCTGGTGTTGACACCTGTCAATCTTGCAGAGCGCTGTTACAGGAGGATCGGTATTATCATGGAGGAACACTACGCAGAAGATTTTCCCAATGCATCCAAGTCGCAGTTCGTGCAGGGAAAGCATTTAACAGACGTATGGGCGCCAGTAAGAGAAGAACAAGAGATATTCATTGTCTGATAGCCTCCGAGTGTGTGTCTGCCTTTGTCGAAGGCCGAGCTAGTCAGACCAACGATTAAGATCTCCAACCTTCATAGCCGTCGTCAAGGAACTACTCTACTTGCTTGTCAATTGAATCATCTGCGGCCCGCCGAGACTAAGTTAAGAGCAATTTATCCGTCCGCCAGTCTTCGCCTCGCATGTGCCAGCCCGACTGAGATTGTGGTCCTTCAGACAGTGCGAGAGCACCAGCTCTGGACGTCTTAACGAAAAATCTGCTGAGGCTATACTCACGAACAGAAGTGTTTGAGACCCCCCGAGAGGTGATTTTGGAGCACAGGGCTACACTTGAGATCACCACTTGGTGGGTGCGGGCGCAGGTGTGCAGGTGCGGGTCCTCCCACATGGGAACCTAGTGAGACGAGCTTGGCGTTAGGAAGCGCTATGGTGGCTACCAGACCATGAAGGAACACAAAAGGGGAACTGTATCCGTAGCAGACGTCTTACAGCGATATGCACATCCATCACATCAAACAATGCAACAAGCCGAAGTCTGACCACTTCCATTCCATGGGCTGAATGCATGGTGACTATCTACGCAACAGCGATACCGGAGTAACGAACACTACCTATGTATTGCTAAACGCCCGTTGACGGACTAACATCGTACAAACCCACTGAGTATACTGACAAAAGGTAAGCAAGAAAGGGTATAAGCGCCTACCACAAACGTCCAAACACCAATAAAAAATCCAAAAGAGTATACGAAATGAGCCATATATATCGGAGTCCCACCCTATCTCCTCTCCCTTGGTCATGTTACCCTGTGATAACATCACATATCCATCTATCTCCTTCTATACTTGTCTTTCTCCTCATCATACAACGCCTGTTTCATCCGCTGACTTGCCAGCTGCGGCTGCGGGAAATTATGACCAACCTGGGGCCCACGCGCAGTCGGCAAGGCCTGGTCCATAGCGCGATGATCCCAAGGATCGACTACCGCTGCAGCTGCAGCAGGCGGCGGCGACGCGAAGGGGTTGTGGCCCAACGAACCACGGCGGTCGCGTGCCAACGGTGGGTTTTGCGGCGCGTTGTTGTAGTACGCGACGGGCGGTTGGCGGCGTTCGTGATGCGCGTCACGGGTGCTTGTTTGACGGCCCAGGTCGGGGCGCGACTGGTTGGACTGGCTGGGGCGGCGGATGATGGGCGGTTGTTGGGCGGTGGGTTGCGTGGTGATGCGCTCGCCGCGGGGATCGTAGTAGCCTGGGTCTTGCTGGCGTTGTTGGAGGGAGAGGGGTTGTTGGAGGCGTTGCTCTTCGCGCTCCATAGCGTCGGCCTTGATGCGCTCTTGTTCCATTTGGTAGGTGTCGGCTGCGACGAGGTGTCGTTGTTCAGCTGCTTGGGTGGCGGTCATCTGGACGGAAGCTCGGCAAGGTTTTGAATGGGTTGTCGTGGGCTTTGAGCGCTTTGCTGCTGCCTCCTTGGCGGCGGTGTCTCTAGCGGCTTGTTCTTCTTGTTGCTTCTTCCGCTGGCGCAGGTGTTCGGTTTCCTCGGTTCGACGTCGCTCATGCGCAGCGAAACTCTTCTGCGTTGGCTGTTCGTTCCTGGGCTTCTCAAAGCGAACGTGCTTCTGGTTCTCCTCGCGCATTGTGCTGGCAGCATACTCGCGGTCAAGTGCTTCCTGTCGCCGCTTCTCTTCTGCGCGACGGCGTTGCCTATCTTCGTCACGGCCGAGGATCTCAGGCGCGTAAGTCGGGTCATTGCGATGATTGCGCGCCGGAGCCTCGTCGAAGTCGCTGCTAGGTTTGAACTCAGTCGTACGATATGGGCTGGCAGGGCTGCCAGAGTGACCGCGCGTGGTGTTGACTGTAGAAGGCACGTGACGTGGTCCATTGTGTATGATGGGCTGATGGCCGCTAGATGCACCAGTGGTAGTAGTGACTAGGCTTGGCGAATCATAACTATCTGATGGATGGTAGAGGGATGGAACGTGGCTAGAGCCTGTGAAAGACTCGTCCGAGGACGGGTTTCTCTGCTGGCCAAAGCGAGGACGAAGTCCACGTTGATTCAAATCGAGGGGAGGTGGCGAAAGATCGGGATAGCCAGTCCGTACGGTGTGAGACGCGTCAGAGCCAGAGGTTGAACCCGTTGAAGAGCGCTTGCTCTTTCCCGTCGTGATGGACACGGTCGGCACGTAGCTTTTGCCTTTGCCCTTCTTCGACCCGATCTCGATGTGGATCTCAGGCTTGACGGAGGTTATAGGTCCATCCCTGGTGGATGGTCGGCTTGAAACTGACGGCCGATGTGCCCGAGTGTTGTAGGTGGGTGTGAGAGGGCTGCTCGCCATGGGCGACGAAGTGGGATCGGGGTACTCTGTCCTACGTACCCTCGCATCGGAGCAAGTCTTTCCACGTCGGCGTCCTCTATCGCAAAGGGTTGTGTCCTGGAAGACGGACTCGTGGCCGTCCGTCCGGACATAGACCCTCTCATCGATCCGACACATTCTGACGGCGATCTGCCAAGTTATAGATGATCGGAAATTGTAGTCGGTGGTAGGCCAAATTGCTGACGGCAGACAGTTGAGTAGCTAGGAGCTCAATCCTACGTTGTGGTGGTGTCGGAGTTTCCTTTCTGATTGGTCGATGATGGGTAAAAGGGTTGTAAGTCAGTAGGCGAGACCTGGTAAGACTGAGGATGTGATCGGTACGAGAACACAGTGTTGATGTTACCGATCCTTGTTTTGAGTGTTAGAGTTGTTGTGTGATGTTAAGGGTGTCAGGCACTGGTGCTAGGCTTCTGGTAAATCAAAAGAGCCGATGACGAAGTGCCTGAGACAATACTTTGTAAATAAGCGCGAACGTAAGTATAGAGAGGCAATACGTACCGAAAGCGGAAAGGGGAAGAGAGGCGAGATGTCACTTCAGAGGAGTGGGGGCACAGTAGAAGGCTGCAGTAAGTTAAGCAGGAGTCAGAGCCAATGGATCTGCCCAGGTTGGCCGAATGAGGTGTGGGCGTGGTGCAGGCCTGACTGTAGCCTAGTGTGCACAGTGAGTGGAGAGATGGAAGTAAGATAATGGGAAACGTGAGCGACCATATTTGCATAAAAAGACTTTGGAATGGCAGGCCTCAGTGACGGGCTTCGTGGGTTCATGAGGACAGGGCCGAGCGTTTTGGGGTCCAGCGGTGAATGGCGTCTGCACAGCCCGTAGAAACAGAAACAAGCCACAACGGACGCCTTAACACCAGCTACTCGCTTGCCTGGTGGACAAGTAATGTGGACAGTGCTTTTATGAATATTCGACACGGAGAGAATCTTCCAGGTGTCCTATGCCGTAGGCTCTTGCGGTTGGTCGCATTTTGTCTCAGCGCGGATGGGCAGCAATCGAGTCGCCGGCTGCTTGCGCACAATCGGCCGTCTTTGCCAGTAGTCTTCGATGCCCAAATCAGTGCGAACCACTTGCCCGTCCGTTGCGACGCGTCGAGCGCGACCAAACGCCTGTTTGCCTGTGATGTTCAGGGCCGCACATTCGCACACATCCAGCGAGCAGCTGCACAGCGGTCGGTTAATGCGTGGAGGCTATGCAGTCATCCACCTTGCGTCCGCACGCAACCTGGTCGCACTGTCAGGGCCGGAAGACTGGCGATTTGCCCATCAGCGCCCAATGCCCGACCCATATTGCTTTCCTCAGGCACGAATTCTGATGATGGGAGTGGACGGAAGATGAATGCAACGCCTGGCCTGTTCATTTGCTGGTGGGGCACGCAAGCGCTAGCGCCGGCCCACTGCGTTCGCCAGAGCGCGCCTCGAGTCTTGACACTGTCCTCCAGTCTGCGGGTTTCCGAAACAACGAGATTCCAAGGTCCAGCACCTTCATCATCGGACTGTGCAAATTTGCGCATTATGCCCCAGAATTCGGCCCTGGCAGGCAACAAGGTGGGCGCGCGTGAGCAGCCATTGCCTCGTTGCCTTGAGCCAGCCTATCTGGGCAAGGCTTGTTTCGATTCAACGATTCACATCTTCTCCTGAGACACCACCTCATCCAAGCGATCAATCTTGTCGGCGATATGCTCATGTGCACAGTCGAGGGTCTCTTGGCCGCCGACTCGTATACTTACTGAGGCTGCTTACCGAGATGGAGTTACCGAGCACAGTGCGCGTTACAAATCTTGGTCGTCAGCCCTATAGAAAAAGATGCACGCGTTGCGCTGGCCACATCAAGCGACTGTGGCGGCCGGGGCTTTCACTTTCTCGTCGATCTGCCCAGTCATCCCAGCTTTCCTAGCTGCCATAGCCTTGCTGGACAAACAGGGTCTACGCGTCGCGGGCGTGTAGTGTGGGGGCCGAAACGCGCGACAGCAAAGAATAGAATTTCGACATCATCAAAGCTGCCGTATCAAATGTACATGTCCGCTCGAAGACTGAGCGTACGCATTGACTCCACACGCTCGACGGGACGGAAGGGTAGCTGCGCCACAGCGGTAAGCAGCCATGGTGCAGGAACATGACCACTCCACACAGTGAGTGACCATTGCGCTATCGAGTACGAGCAGTATGGCCAGTGTTGTTACAGGTATTCGTTTCAATGTTAGATTTAACACGTGCTCTGTACTCCTTACACTGAAGTCCATGTTGCGGCTGATCAATCGCCGTATAGGGCGTACCTCGACGCAACCAAGCTCATCTCACAAATCGGACAGCATGCTCAATATGCCGCCATGCGAATTGCGCAAATTCCGCCCGTTTCTCGTGCACATGGACAAGTTTCCGATGGCTGCGGCGCAGGCAAATGAACACCGCCTCGAAGCCACACTTGGGAGGCCTGAGTGGCTCAGCAACGTTATCAACTTGAATAACAAGTTTTACAACAACTCTGACCGCTTCATACACCGCAAATCTTGGCTTTGAACTTTAGGGCAAGACAAGCTCTGTATTGCGGATACTCGTTGCTTTATGAGGTGGAGTCCAGACAGGCGCTTCATGCGAACGCCTTGCTAGCAGCTCTACCAGCCGCTTCAAAAACCCTCGTCTGATTCAGTACTGCAATTTCAAATCGATGTATTTGGCCTAGAGCGTAAGATATCGCGGTCAGGGTTCAACGTTATGATCTGCGGCTTACACAACAACAAGACTGCTCTTCCTCAACACCATCCTACCACCGGTCGGACATCACGCACCCTCATCATCACCCAACCTCTCTGTTGAGAACCAAGCTTCCAACACTACCTCCGTAAAGCAAAACTCCATCACAAACCCCACTAACGCCGAACAGCCCTACCGTGCGAATACACATGCATCCTGTCTCCACTTCTTCCTTACCTGTATACATGCACGCTTACTCACAGCCTCCTGCCTGACCAATCACATTGATTAATACGGATTCCGTCGGCCCCTGTCCAGCTAAGTGCAAGGGTACGAGAGCCCGCAGTTAAGGCTACATAAACGTACCTGCACGTCTAGTCCCATCCCACGCGCACCGGCACCAACTGCATTAGCTTCTTGCGGCACGGCGGTCTATACTGGTCTCCAGATCACGGCCGGAAACCTATCTTGGTGCGAGAAAAGCTGCACCGTGGCATCGTGACCGGAGGTTCGCAACAGTCGTTCACATGCAGATGAAGCGAGCACACACCGGCCGTCTCGGCCCCCAACTTCTCTGAAGGACGAGGTGATAGGCCCTGTTTCAGTTGAATGTATGGCAAGGCGCACTCGAGGCTGTCGGTGGTGCCTACATGAGAGGTTCTCCCCTCGGAGATGTTTTCATCCGCTTGGGCAGCAAGGTGATGGGCTGGAGAAGGCGGGCGAGCTGTCGCCCAATTACCCCTCGCCTTTGACACTTCGACGACTATCAAAATGCTGTTTGCAATTTGAGTGCCAACTGGTGTGTGAAACGTTAGCTTTTTGAGCCTGTCTGCTTCAGGTCACCCACGCCTTGATCTCACGTTGCAATGAACTTTGTGAGTGGGTTTTGAGCACCTCTCAGTATCAGCTGATCTGTCCGCCATTCCTTGCGGCCTATCAGCACTGGGTCGTTTCTCGTGAACTCGACCTCGGTACTGCACGAGTCTCTCTTCGATCCGCGGGCATTGATCACCCACAAAACATCTTGGTCCATGATTAGTGTTGTCATCCCTGAGTATCTGTTGCTACTTTATGGGCTAAAGACCACGCCTGTTCTAGTCTTACAAAGATGTCATGACTGGGTCTTGCACTGCTTGTAGCTCCACAACATAGTCTTGCAGTAAGGAATTTAGGACGTTTTTGTCCTTGTTGCACAGCTCTGTAAGCGGACGATTTTGTAACGGTTGGGCTCTGCCCAGCCTACTCTAGTACGAGTTAGGATAGCTTGTGTATGGGCAGGCATATAAGCAGCTCAGCCCACGTCAGTAGTCAATGCAGCGCAGTCCTCCACTCTCTCTCTACACCGTTACAGATTTAAGCATGTTGGATCAAGGCTACAGTCTATATGGCTAAAAAGTAAGTGTTCATGGCCGCGGAGGACCTTGGTCTCGAACACAGTCCCACTATCCGTCATCTCCGTGCTTCACAGCGAAGTCGTTTTGCAGCGAACAACGTGCCAAAGCGCGAGCTTGCTGCCAGACCATAGGATTGCAACTAGCCGAAACGATACTTTGGTAGTTCGATGGAAGAAGACAAGAAAGAGATACTGGGACAGGTGGAGCATGATGCCTTTTCTAGAAAGACAGATAATCTTTGACAGTGCTGAGCTAAAGTCGCTAAGTTACTGCTTGACTCAATATGATTGATGCAGTAAATATTTATTGGAAGCTATGAAAAGAGTATCGTGTTCTACGACGTCGCAAACAGCCTAACTAAACACCACAGCGCCTGTATCCGGGAACAGCTGTGCAGACTGCACGCTTGGTGATGGACGCCAACGTTGCCAAAAATGAGTATCCGACTGAACCAGTTCCTGGATCAACTTCGCTGTTTTCCAACATGTCTGGTCGTCATTTCCTTCATGACCGCACTGGAAGGCAGTATCTGTATTAGGCCTCCAGTGAGCCTTCTCTGCAAGCTTGATGGAAGCGCCATTCGCTCCCAGGTCAACGCCGCTCCGTTTCGCAAGTCTCGATAGGCATGGATATGTGGCTGCGAGATAGTACAGATCCTTTGGGACTCTGTTGCACGCTTTGCATTTCCTATTGACGCCTTCGGCGGCCGAGATAACTTCGCCCAGGTTGGAACCAACAACCACCGTACCAACTGCGTTGACAAGATCGAGCCAACCCAGTCTTCTTGATTTCATCCTGAGTTCCACCATATGTAATCCTCGGTCAGGCGGGTGGATCATGTCATTGAACTCGAACCCGTAGATTTTCCCGTGTTTGCTCTCCTGCAGTGCATTCGTGCTGCTCAGCATACTGATGCTGAGTGCATGCAAAAAGTCCTGAAGTAAAAGCTTTGTGACTGTCCCTTCAAGAACACATATCTCACTAGCAGGCTCTAGGATGAATAAGAGCTCCATAGCATCAGTATGCGGTTCAGCGTATGGTATCTTACCACGAAGACTGGCCGCAGAACATGTAGTGTAGACCTGGGTCATGTGCAGGAGTAGGCTCAATTTCGGTACGAGCCAACAACGGCGTTGCAGGGTATCATATAGAAGCACCGATTGGACCGAAGCGTCTTGGACAAGCTGGATGTAGTTCTTAGATGGCGTGTATCTCAAGCGGTGGCGACCGTATTTGAAGTTCTTTTGCAGCCCCAGGATAGCTGATAGCGGGGCAGACGCTCCAAATTGGCCGAGAAGTGAGTATCCATCTGAGTCCAAAGACCTAGGCTTGCTCCGGCCGCCAGAATAGCCAACGCGAGCAGTAAGTTATTGAGTCCCGAGATTGATGTGAGCGACTTCGCACCAGCCAATGAAACATCTCATCTTCCTGAATTGACATGGATCATCTGTAGCTAGATTGTTCTTTAGGTTCAGGGTGTACGGGTTGATTTGGACATGGCTGGTGGTAACCAAGTGAAATTGCGCGCAGTTCCCCTCGATCGCGACCGGGTACAGTAATGTTTGGTATCCAAGAAAGACCAGACTGTTGTTGATCTTGGGACAGAACTCGGCTGCCGTGAGCGAGATCATTAGATCGAAGGAAGCTTCTAGGCCCTTTCCGAAATTGTCACGTGGGGTGGAAGGAGTGTCAACTATGACGCAAGATTTGAACAAAGAAAACCAGTAATTGTGCTCAGTTTTGGGCAGAGGCAACGTCTTCGGTCGGATGGGTCGGATGTAGGGCCGCAACGTGTATAGTTGGACCGTGTGATTGCCTGTGAGGCCAGGGTTGTGGTCTTGTGCAATGGCGTACCGTTCCAAGCAGTATGAAGACGACAAAACGACGTAGCCTTCCTCATGCGCGGATGTATGCCTACTCTTGCAAAGTCAATCCAACACTTCGATCAGATCGAGAACGGCAAGGTATGTCTGCTTGTTATCAAAGTTGATAGAAAGTCTGGTCCAAGTGCATGTAATCGAAACTGGCGGATCTGTCATGGCATATTTGTTGAATCCTATTTTGGCGTTAGCAGGCTGCTTTTCATCCAACATCATTTGTGGGGTCTGAAGATACGTACCGCCACAATCTGAGCCGAGCTCAGCACCAGCCAATATATCCAATAGCTCTACAACGAAGTGCGCCCATTTGGATTGTTTCAGGTATTCTTGGTAGGTCAAAGCATGCACCTGTCCATAACGATCCCCGGAAGCGCATGGATCACTCGAGTTTGCACACACTACAAGGACGTCATCATTCAGGTCCGATATGGGTATATTTCGTAGTTTCCATTTCCAATTAATGGAATTGAAGATGAGGTGATGGTCTGAAGCGATCTCGTAAGTGAGTCCCTGGATAGTTCCATAATCATGCCTGTTCACGGCGTTTTCCCAAAGGCGTAGGTGCGCTGGTATCTCTTTGTCGGCAGTGGTATCGTAACGGGATTGCCATTCTTCGCTGACAAGGCTCGGATCAACCCCAAGTTGGAGGAAGAGAATTGAATCGTTCACGTTCTCCAAACACGTTGCTGTCGCTACCACAGATTCTGGTTGGTCTGCATCAAAGACCAGGAAGTGACTGACATGCTTTGGACTAAGAACAGAAGAATCAATCAGCTGTTCTTGTTCTGCTGTATTGGTGTCCAAAATTTCATTGAAGAGGCTGACAACAATGTATACGCCTTGCTTGAGCCTGATTGAGCGGCTTCATGGAGCAGCGTCCGACCATCTTTATCTGCTACGTCGACGTCTGCACCGCTGTAAACGAGCCGTCTAAGGGCAGCGGATGAGCCAGATCGAGCAGCTTCATGAAGCGGTGTCCGGCCATCTTTATCTGCTGCGTTGATGTCTGCACCGTACTCTGTGAGCAGTCTGATGGCGCAGAATGACCCTGATTGAGCAGCTTCGTGAAGCAGCGTCCAACCGTTTCTACGGTCAAAATGCGAGCTCTTATGACTTTTAACTGCTTCATTGGCAGTAGTTTTCGTGGTTTCTACTGGGTCGAGATGAATATCTGTGACAGACCACGTATCGGAATCGGAACCACCACCGTAGTTGGACTCGCTACGCTCGGTGCCTGTCGCACAGTATCTGCCTAGACCGAATGGATCCGTCCTGACTGGAACGACATTTCGCTGGGTATCAACACTGGAAGCGTTCTTTTCAAATGCGAGCATTTGTTCCTCAGTCTTAAACTCAGAGTCGGGGAGGGACTGATCGACTTTGGATAAGGCCTGGATTGCTTTCTCGAGACGTTTGATGTTGTGTTGCGAGGCGAACTCGGGGGTCAGCATGGGATTGCTCATGCCACTCAGGATATCCAGCATAATCAGGAAGGAAGTTGATAGTCGAAATTTGGGTGAGACTGCCAACGCACAATGCGGGGTTTGTTCCTTCACGACAAGGCCAATTAGCACCTTCCCTAATTGGTTGTGGTCCGGAAATAGTTATTACCAGGGTCGAATAACGAAGCCTTGTCCTGACCTTAGTTCTCTTCCCTCTTGATACCATCACACCAATTCTTTGGCATTCCTATGGGCAGGGTTTGCACTGCCATGAAGTACTCTTTATATCTGCACAATGCCTCTTGAAATGTGCGGGCCTCTCCAAGTCTGGTATAAGAGGCTGTGGCTTACTTCTGATCAATCGTAAGCGGTGGTTGGCTAATCAGGAGCGGCCTCTGACGTAGTCTACCAGATGGAAGGGGGTCTATACATTTCAACAAGCATTGATACCTTGGCTAAGCGACGAAGTCTTCTCTATAATTGGTGGACAATCCTGGAGGGTGGTCAGGCTGACCTACATTTCCTACAGCCATTCTGCCTGGACATGAACCGTGCTCAGAGAAAGTCAGGAGCAGAAACTGCAGTCTCACTCGCTGATCCACGATGACCCATGGGAAGCCAAGATTATTAAAAGCTCACCTATCGTTAAATCGCTATCCAATCCACACCAACCCATTTGGAAGCTTCCAAGAAAGTGTCTTTCTAGCAAACAGACTGAGAAACAGATTTATGATACTTATACAACTCTCGTGTAGATAGTACCATTAGCAGTAATTACGGGACGTCGAATACAATAGCTCTTTACCTAAGGAAGAAAAACAAGGTTCACAGAAGCGCTACGCCACAGGGCATGGTTGATAGGTAGCAGCCTAAGCAGCCAAACCATTCCCTGTTCGTTCTGACATCAGCCCTCCCCCCTCTACAGCCGGCTCAGCATAGGAACAACCAACAAGCTATTTCCTCGGACTTTTGGAAAGACAAGAGCGTTGAAAGCGTAAGTTAGAGAGACAGCTTAGGTTATCGAGCGGCTGCGTGTAGAGTATGCTTTACTCTGGCTTTTTTAACTCTGCTATGCGATGCTGACTGGGTGTCAGCAAGAGAGGGATATACAGAGGGTACATAGACGATCCTCTCTTACCTAGCGGTAGGTCTTTCATATCGCTCGTTACTAACCTCGAACTTATTTATACCTATGCCGTCACATTCCAGGTAGGAAATTATTGTGCTTCCGATAGAACAAGAGAGTAAGAAAGCAGCTATAGATAAAACAAGGAATAGCCCCGGGAAGCTTGAACCTACACCTATCCTCGCGCTCGCAATAGTGCTGATCAAGGTTTCGGGATTTTCTCGGACACAGCTTGGCTCTAACGGGTTGGACGCTTCGAACTTGATGAAGTTCGGATGTTCAGTGATCTCTTGAGCAAGAAGATCCCAACCAGCATCCCTTCTGCAGTGCTATAGAGAAGATACTGTACTATTTTCTAAGAAGAAGCGCCATGAAACAACGTTTCTTACAGGGGAGCAATCGATAAGGGCTGCAGAATCTAGAGCGAACGACATGTTATTGTTCTTTTCAAAATGGGCAGACCACCCTCACTCTGGTAGATTATGTCAAGGGCCGCCCCTGATTGGCTGACTGCTCCCTGTAGCGGATCAGAAGCATACAGACTAGCGTGCTATACTACAGGTGGTCCGCACACTTTAAAAAGCGTTGTGCTGAAGAGAATCTGCCTTACTGCGCCCACCATAAAGTCAACGCAAGTAGTGAAAACCATCACAAAAGTAAATCACCCTGGACTACTAAATAACAACGCGAAGGCAGCAGCTACCTTCTGATGTCCATGCTATCACCAGGTCACTCCGAAACAGATGCTCTGAAATAAGCTTTAAAGGCTAGTACTTCAATGTCTGTCATTACTCCACTCAAAAACTCGGAGCATCATCAGTACAGATCATCTGTTCTCTCCGATCGGGCTTCTCAGCAGAGCAAGCCTGATATCTCCTACCTAGCTGTCTAAAAATACCAGGACATGCCTCGCCGCCGGGATAATGTCTCCAGTAGCCGTTACACCAAACTGTCTGCGCCCAGGAGACATTTTCGTCACGAAAAATTGCCTAGAAAACGTATCTACTCGAGGGCCACCTACTCATCGACTAAAACTGTGCCGTATGCAACAATGCTCAGGAACCCATGCACAACCTCTTCGTGCAATCTTCTAGTTCGATTCAATCAGAGAGATAAAGTCCAGACGCGTAACTCAACCACCCCGCACAACGCCCCACACAGCCAGCTAGCTCCGCCATAGACGCAAGACAAAAGAAAGATCACCAAGACGCGAAATCACGCAGCACACACACACAAAAACCATCCTTATCGGATATATATCCTCCATAAGGCCTTGGATACTGCTTGGCTAGGACATTACGCCCGGGGCTGTATTTTGCCTAGCATGATACTACTACTGCTACTACTACTACTACTACTACTACTACTACTACTACACACACTCCCTGCGCGTTTGTCTTCCTCGACCGTTTATGCATACTATCTACTACGTACTGCTATACACATACATACCAAGGGAGAGGCCGCAGGAGGGGGGGGGAGGGAGATGTGTAAGGGAGGTGGGTAGGGAGGAGGAGGGGGATAGGTAGGGAGGAGGAGGAGGGGGAGGGAGAGAAAGGGAAGAAGAGAAGAGGGAGGAGGAGAGGGAAGAGGACAAGAGAAGAAAAGCAGTGGGGGAAAAGAATATAGAATGCTTGCATATACACTGCGTCTACTCTAACATCTGGACTCTAGACTCTACACTGTGCTCTCCCTCTCCCTCTCTCCCTCTCTCTGCTTCACACACGCACACACACATCACAGCACATCGTGTCATCTCACCCCACTCCCCGCCCTCCGCTACGCTACTAATTACCCCCCCCCCCCCCCCCCCCCCCCCCCCCCCCCCCCCCCCCCCCCCCCCCCCCCCCCCCCCCCCCCCCCCCCCCCCCCCCCCCCCCCCCCCCCCCCC
>JAFISE010000117.1:0-100140 GCA_022560025.1 Stagonosporopsis chrysanthemi | reverse complement strand
CGGGTCGCTGGGCGCTGAACGCTGGGCGCAGTGTCGCGGATGGGCGCAGTGTCGAGGCGGCGGCGGGCGGGTGCAGCAGACAGCGTGCAGCAGACAGCGCTGGGCGGGCGTGGGCGTGGGCTGGTCGCGGACGGCCGCAGTGTCGAGGCGCGGGCTGCGGGGAGGTGAATGCGAGCCGTGTGGAGCGCTTCGCGTCCAGCTGCAACGCGTCACGCCGGCGCCAATCACAGCGCACCGCCTGCGCGAGCCGACGACGTCCGAATGTGCGCGACTGTACACAGTACTCGTAGAGTCCGTATACATTCCCAGCGCAGCCTCCAGCAGCACACCCATGCCTACAGCCAGCTCGCTGCACCTCCTGCGCGCCCTGCTCCGCGAAGCCTCATACCTGCCCGACGCCACCGCCCGCCACTACTTCCGCCGCTACATCGTCGCCCGCTTCAAGGCCTACCAGCCCGCCGCCCATGCCACGGCCTCGTTCGCCGTCAGCGCCGTCAGCGCCGTCGACGCGCACCGCCGCCGCTCGTTCAAGCGCCGTCCCGCCCCCGTCATCGAGGCGCGCCTCGCCCAGCAGCAGCGCCAGGCGCACAAGGGCCTGAACCTGCTGCGCCGCGCCAACCAGGGCGAGGGCCCCTGCATCCAGAAAGTGCTGTGGTTTGCCTACGGGCGTCTTGGCCGCCGCAAGTATGCGCTGCTCCACGACCTGCTGAAGCCCGATCCCCTGTGGCCCCAGGGCACCCCGCCGCTGCAGCGCCTGTACCGCAGCGACCTGTCCTGCCTGCAGTACTTCGAGGCCCCGACCGTCCGCAACGGCGCCCACATCATCCACATCTCCAACCAGTACCCGCGCCTGCGCGTTGTCCTCACCACCCAGGCCCGCTACGGCCTGTCGCTGCGCCGCCCCTTGAAGCACCCCCACTTGAAGACGCCGCTCCTGAATGTCTGGGAGCGGCCCATGCCCGTCAAGCGTGCCGTCAACAACGTGCGCCGCTGGTACGCCGAGACCATGACGCGCCTGCTGCCAGCCCTGCCGCCTGACGAGTGGGATCGCATCGACGCCATGAGCAGGGGAGAGCAGCGCATTGGCTTTGCAAAGAGGCGCAGACGGCCATCCAGCCCCGCCTCTCTGTCTGCGCCGGACCAGGACCCGGAGCAGACAGTCCACCACCACCTCGCCATGCACAAACTCAGCAAAGCAGACCGTCCGCAGGGCATAGACCGCCCTCACCTCCTCACCGCCCGCTACATGCGCCGCCTGTACTCGCGTCTCCTGGCCCTGTCCTGCAAGCTCGAGTGGGACGACACGCGCAAGCGATGGACCGCCATCTGGGGCAACCCGCGCATGAGCGCCAGGCCTGCCAACTACGCTGCCCCCGTCTCCGACGCCCTCTTCGCCGCCGTCAACGACAAAGGCCACGTTCCGCAGAAACGAAGCACCAACAAGAGCACGCCAGGACTGGCGCTGCCGCGCAAAGAAGACGGCGAGACGCTGCGCTTCCCCTTCTTTGCAGAGTGGCTCCCCAAAACCCATCCCACCCGCATCGAGCTCGACAAGTTCAAGAAGGAGCGGGATGCGGTCCGCGCGAGGCTAGACGCGGGCGGTGACGCACCCGCTTGACACCCGTCATGGCCCCACATGGTTCCTGCATTCTGCCACCCCGCGACATCTGCAGGGCGCGCCTGAATGCAATACATAAAGGCTACAACAGACACTCCCCCGCCTGCCAGCGAAACCAATCAACCCAGAAAAAATGGCCCCCACCGCCACCATCCGCCACGCCACGCGTGAAGGTCCACTGCCCCTCCGCCCCCACCCACCCCATCTAACCGCCCCAGACGTCCCCACAATCCTCTCCCTCATCCACGAGCTCGCCGCCTACGAAAAAGCATCGTCCTCGGTCCACGCCACCCTCGACTCCCTTGCCCGCACTCTCTCGCACGCTGACCCCGCCGACCCCGCCTCCTTCTCCCCCGGCTACGCCAAAACCCTGCTCGTCACCGACCCCGACGGCACCGTCGCCGGCATGGCCCTCTACTTCTACAACTACAGCACCTGGACCGGCGTCCCTGGCATCTACCTCGAAGACCTGTTTGTGAAGGAGCCCTACAGGAAAAAGGGCTATGGCGTGCTGCTGCTGAAGGAGCTGGCCCGCGAGGTGGTCAAAGTCG
Source organism: Stagonosporopsis chrysanthemi (assembly GCA_022560025.1). NCBI lineage: Eukaryota > Fungi > Ascomycota > Dothideomycetes > Pleosporales > Didymellaceae > Stagonosporopsis > Stagonosporopsis chrysanthemi. The sequence continues at coordinate 97,971 of JAFISE010000117.1, read as the reverse complement.
ACGGCAAGAGGCTCGAGTGGAGTTGTCTCGACTGGAACGAGCCGAGTCTGCAGTTCTACCAGAGTGAGAGGATTGGCGCGCAGAAGAAGGACCAGTGGGTTGGCTTGAGGGTCGAGGGCGTGGAGCTGAGTAGACTCGCTGAGTAGATGGATTGTTGGCTTTTTTTTCCTTCCACATTGAAATCAAAGCGTTCCAAAGACCTTTCGATCTCGACTATCAGAGTCTCCGAGCGTGGTACTATAACAACAACAACAACAACGGGCCGCTCGCTGCAGTAGAGCAGGGAACCCGTCACCTGGGAATGGGGGGACATGTACATGTATACCCTCCGCCACGGCGCCAGAAGGGTCTGCGATCGAGAGCAGACTCTGCAGACCTATGTACATACCTTCACAGACACGACTCGCGCGTCTTACGAGTAAGCCCATGCCTGCCGTCAACACCAGGTGCTGACAAAGTTCAAGTGCCTATACAAGCCGGCAGAACAAAAGATGACATCTTCTGATCCAGCCGTCCTTTACTTCTCACCGTCGCGACTCCGCAATACTGTCAACCTTATCATCGCAACGATCATCCCTTGTACCTCTTGGCCGCTCCCATCTTCACCATGTACAAAGCTGTCAAGCATGGACACCGAGCAGATGACCTACGCAGCGCTGGGGGTACTGATGGTGTTCAGCCTAATCTTTGCTGCGACAATGTCAATGTCAATGCTCACCATGGCAAAGCGGCACGAGGTCTTTGCGGCGACGGCGGCGTATTACACTACAGGTCGTGATTGTTTTCATTGAGTGATCGACTGCTTTACACTAACCAGCAAAAACGTACTGACTCCCCCCAAGTCTGGTACGCTAGGCTGTGGATTGCTTCTGAGTGGCTGTAAGCATCGGTCAGCCAATCAGAAGCGAGAATTGAAGTAGTGTACCAGTTCAGAGCGGGGACGTCGGTACGTTTTGCTGGTCACCGATACTCGTTCAGCTGGGGTTAAATGATGTCGGTGGATTACGCTACTGGTGTTGTAACGCCTTGTGCTGCGATCACTGCAGCGTGTTGCTTTGTGTGCGCTGTGGAGGATATTCAGGGTACGTTTTGCGTGATCAGTAATGAGAGCCGAAGCACGTTTGGCGGGTCGCGACGCCATGTGCGAGTACGGCAATTATATAGGCGGCGGTGTGAGCTTGCAAATCGGGGACCGAGAAGATGCCGCGTGTGGTGCAGATGGAGAGTAGAGGATTCGAGGCGAGAAAGGGTGGTGGTGATGTTGGCGGCTGAGTTTGAGGGGAGGAGGGAAGGGCAACGTCGTTGTGCATGTATAGTGTTGGAGGGGGTCTGATGAAGAGGTTTGAATGTCTGTGGACAATCTGCGGAATGTTTACTGTGGTTGCGTCGACAGGAGGGGCCAGGGCAGCGCGCTGCACACTCCCCAGGCCGGCCTGAATCACGCACAGGCACAGGAGTGTTTCGGTGGATACAGCGTCACGAATTCGGCATGACACTGGCAACGTAATGTTACTGGTCACTGCTGTCTGCGAGCAAAGACTCGGCCATGTTACGATACAAATGAACACATTGCTACATGCAGAGGAGACGGAGGGTGAATGTTTCCCTGGTGATCCACCGCCAGCGTCTCGCGAGGGTAAACATTGCAACATTTTTTGCCTGAGCAGCTGCCAGAGATTATATCATTCCCGCTGGCGGATGAACGCTCACCCAATGCTGTCCGGCGTCCCCCAGTTCCTACGAGCAGAATCCAAGCACAGACGGATCTGTACAGCCTCTCGTTGGCTCGTTCGGCTGATGTGTCGAAGAGATGCGACTTCAGCGACATCATAACGTGTACTACCGCTCCGCCAGAGCTACACTGTCTTTGCGTGACGCTTTGTGTGCGTCCCACGAAGTGTTCTCGCCGCACCTGAAAACTCCGCACAGCTAGAGGAACACACTTCTCCCCGAAAACTTTTATCAGAGCCGGCATCCGCAACACAAGACCTAGCCAAGGGACCCTAAGCCATCCAAGCCCCAAAGTAAGCAACAATGCCACAGCATCCCGAGCCCGTTGCTTGAGCTAACTTCGGTATTCCCGCGCGCGTCATCACCTCTCCCTCCCCCCGAAGTTCACCCGCTCGTACGAAGCCCGCGGGCTTCCCGACAAAGGCAAGTGCGGCTCTGCCACTAGCGCGCCAAAAAACGCGTGCCACCAACAAGACTTTACCCGGCCGCCACGAAGCTTGAATCTTTTGCCCGATGGACCCACTCCGTCGTCACCTTGTCTTGGTAATCTGCCGCTGCGAGTGGATGCTCGCAAAGCCTTGACGCGAGCGCGCTGCGCTGGGGGATGGCGAGATAGACTCCGCCGGCCGACGCACGGGGACAAGGCTCCACACGCTTTGAACATTCTCCCTGCTGCTGCGTGGAGGGCTCGGGGTAGCAGGGCGCCGTGGGGGGGTACGTATGGAGACTCCAAGGCATTCAACAAGTTGGACGGGGGGCGTAGTGTGGAGCCCCGTAAAAGCCGGTGCGCGGTCCGCCGAAGGACTCATAACTGTCCGCGTCTGAACGTCTTTTTTTCTCTCGTCTTGTCTTGCGTCCCCTTTCTCTACCTCCCTCGTCGCTTCCCGTGTCGCTGTTGTTGTTGCCCGGCCCAAAGAGATTCAACATGGGTATCCTCACTATGGTCGAAGACCGGCCCACGCCGCCGAGCGTGTACAACTGGCGCGTGTATGTCTCTGCGATGACGGCGTCGTTCGCGTCGTGCATGATTGGGTACACGACGTCTTTCATCGGTACTACGGTCTCGTTGGAGGCGTTCCAGGACGAGTTTGGGCTTTCGAGTATGGGCAAGTCGCAGAGGAGCTTGATTCAGGCGAATGTTGTTTCCTTGTTCCAGGCAGGGGCCTTCTTTGGGTCCATCTTCTCGTATGGAACGGCGTACTACTTCGGTCGACGGATCACGCTCTGGACTTTCGTCTCGCTTTTCATTGTTGGTGCCTGTATCACATTCGCTGCCATTGGCGGACATCTTGGGCCAATGTACGCTGGACGGTTCATCTCTGGGTTTGGCGTTGGTGGGTGTACGATGATTGTGAGTCGGTGTTTGTGGCTTTCAGTGACTGAAGCTAATCCTTCAGGTGCCTATTTTCATTTCGGAAATTGCTCCCCCAGCTATCCGTGGACGTCTTGTCGGTACCTACGAGCTGGGCTGGCAGATTGGCGGCCTTGTTGGCTTCTGGATCAACTTTGGCATGACTCAGAGTGTCGCTTACGGTCGCAACCAGTGGCTTATTCCCTTTGCTGTCCAGCTCATCCCAGCCGGTATGGTCCTCATCGGCAGTATGCTCTTCCTGCGGGAGACACCTCGATGGCTGTGGACGAAGGGTAGACGCGAGAAAGGCATTGCCAACCTTTGCTGGTACAGGCAGCTGGAGCCCGAGGATAGCTACATCATCGAGGAGATCGAGATGATGGACCTTCAGATCAACGACTTACCCACTGGCTTCATCAAGCCCATCCGTCTGGCCCTGTCGAACAGCGCAGTGCTGTGGCGCCTGTTCTTGGGCCACATGCTCTTCTTGCTCCAGAACTTCTCTGGTATCAACGCCATCAACTACTACTCCCCTACCATCTTCCGCACCATGGGCGTCTCCAGCACCGAGACCATTGACCTGATGACCGGGCTCTTTGGCGTCGTAAAATGCATCATGACCATCCTGTGGCTCACAGTGCTGATCGATAAACTCGGCCGTCGCACCCTCTTCCTCGCTGGCGGCGCGTTCGGCGCAGCATGCATGATCGTCATCGGCGCACTCATCGTCAGCGAGCCCGCTGCAGCCGAAGGCGCCGGCCTCTCCGGCCAAGGCATCGCCACCATCTTCATGATCTACCTCTGGACCTGCATCTACATCACGTCCTGGAACGGCACGCCCTGGGTCGTCAACGCCGAGATGTTCAACCAAGCCACACGCAACGTGGGCCAGGTCGGCGCATCCATGGCGAACTGGCTGTGGACGTTCGTCATTGCGCGCATCACGCCCAACATGGTTGCTGGCATGGGCAAGAACGGGTTCGGAATGTACTTCTTCTTCGGCGCGGTGAGCGCGTGCGCGGTCGTGTTTGTGTGGTTCCTCGTGCCCGAGACCAAGAGCGTGCCGCTCGATCAGATGGACAGGCTGTTTGAGCTGCGGCCGGTGCGAGCCGCGCAGCCGAAGCTTATGGAGGAGCTGGCAAAGGTCAATGCCGAGTTCGCGAAGCTGGACCGCAAGGATGAGGAGGTGCCGGAGCAGGTTGAGAAGCGGTGAATATGAGGTTTTTGCTTCAGTAGATGATGTTGGAAATTCTACGAATCTAGCAATAACGTGTCTTGATCTCCTTACTATCGACATGCTTATTCTACTACGATCGCCCGCTTGGAAGGAGTCCTACGTGACGCTTCGCAATATTCTTGATGTGGGGGTACTGGAAGTTAAGCTCTACAGGTCATTGGAGGTGAATCTTTGCTTTCTGGAATCCCAAGCTAGACGAAAGTGGCCAAATGAAAGCAATAGGTGTTGTTGTCCATGGTGATCTTTTTTGAATCACTCTTGACGCATCCTTCGAGCGTAATCACAGGCCCATCTTTACTCCTCCCGTCTTCCGCAGAGCCTCCGCAACTTCTGCATATGTCTCCCGAAGAACGGTTTCCTCGCAGCTTCTCTCTCCGGGCCCTGCCCGACGGTTCCCGCGCTCTGCTGAGCAATGGTTGTAGACACTGCTCTGACGTCTTGTTTCGCCCTGTCATCCTTCCCTGGCTCTGGCACCTTCCAAATCCCCTCCCCGGCCTCCACCACCTTGTTTCGCATCCCAGATCTCCTATTTACTTCACCAATTTTAGCATACCCTTGTTGGTTTGCCAGGATCAGCTTTCCCGTCTCTTCTTCCGCAAATGAGCAGCTGTAGTGCGTATGGCCAAAGGCCCATAGTTTTACCGCAGGCGATCGCCAGCAGATCTCGGACGAGAGTGAAGTGCAGAAGTTGCTGGAGACACTGCTCCCTTGGTGTTCCGGGTCAATAGCACGCGAGTCAACTGTCGGGCTGCAATGGGTCGCAATCAGGATCTGGCGGGAAGGCTCGTTATTCTGGATCATGTGCACTTGCTCTTTCAGCCAAAGCAAGTCCTTCGCATGCTCCTGACAGTGCTGCTCCAGCGACCAGTTGCGGATGCCTCTTTCGGCGCTCACGTCGGTGGAGCGGCTCCCAATCTCCGCCTCCTGCTGTGGGCAGATGGCCGACCACAGTGTACATCCCAGTATTGTGATGTTGGAGTCGAAGTCGTATCGATCACGGCACAGAAACTTGAAGCGGCCGCCAAAATGGTTGATGGCTTCCTGCTCGAACTCGCGCAATCGTAGTATTGCGTCCTCATAGGTGGTTCGGTAGGGCTCGTGATTGCCCATGACGTAGAAGATTCTGCATCCTCTGTTCTGCTCTAATGCTCTGCGCAGCCATTTAAAGAGGCCTTGATCGATGACGAGACCAACGTCGCCGAGCAAGAGTAGATTGTCTGCTTTGACGTTGAGCTTGAAGGACGCGTACTGAGGCGCGGCCACCGGAGTTTCGAGGTGTAGATCGGAGATGATCTGGAATTGAGTGCGAAGAAAGACATGGTGAGAGTGTTGCTAGTGTATGGTGTTGTTGGCAGGCGTTGGGTCGGGTTTATATGCGTTCAGTTAATTAAGAGTTAAGCAAACAACGGTTCCCACTGACTTCTGAAAACAGGTTCGCTAGGTACCCAGGGCTGCTCGCCCGGGTAACCTACAAACAGATAACAAAGTAAGCTGCCATATACAAGAACATGATCCGAGAAACCCAAAGCCAGCTACCACTGCCCAATCAGACTCACATGTCGAGTGTTGCCTCGTGGAAGGCTGATTTAGCTATTTCGTAGCCGTCCCAATTTGGGGTTGATTTTACTCAACCGAATTTTAAGGGTTGACCTGAACCTGTGTTATCAAGTTACGATCGTTGGGAACATCTCGTACGTTGTGATCCAAATTGTCAATCAACATCCGTTGATGTGCCTGTGCCATACTGTACACATGATTCAAAACTTACATTCGTGTGCGCATGTCTGCTTCCGCCCGCTTTGCTGCCTTCCAAAACCAGCGGCGCGCTCGCACATGTCTGCACCGTTCGTACTTGTGCTCTCTGCTCTACTCCAAGGTCAGGTGCAGAGCGAGCTATGCAGTCTCTTTCCTACTCTCTGATCCTCCGAATTGCAGTAGCCACAGGACTCATGTGAATTGCTAATTATCACTGCCAACTTCTTCAGCTCTGCAATCAAAGTGCGAACTCGAACTTCGACACTTCCATGTGTGGCTCTCTCGAATTTGTCGAGTCCTGAGACTGAGTATAAATTTCGACTCCAGCTCAACAGCTTCTTATCTCAGAGACCTCACTTCTCTCTAATTCTTCTCAAAGATTTCAGATCTTTGAAGATGTCTTCTCCAGACCGGACAGGTGTCTCCATGCGTGGAGGAGGTGTCTGCAACCGACATCATTGAAAAGCAATCGATGTCCGAGAACAACTTACAGAGAGGTCTTGACATTGTTGCATCGGCCATGGGCTCCATGTCATACCGTGTCATCGGTGCAGGTGCCCTCTGGGCAATGGGCATGTATGACAGACGCACTGCAGATTTCGACATCCTGGTTGAAGAACAGGCTCCAAAAGCCGCAAAGGACATGCTGCTACAACATGACATGTTCGGAGAGACATGCAGAAAGTCCCTTTTTCTCAAACTTGACGACAAGAAGTTCAATGTCGACATCATCAAGCCCTCAAAGGTTGACTTGGACGGCGTTCCGACTGGCGAGTATGTGCAGCACATGACAAAGTGCCATTGTTGCACCTCTGGATGCTATAACTCAGACCAAAGTCGGTATGCTCATCGCAATCTTGGCCGAAGTCACGCAAAAAGACAGAAAGATGCTGGTGATTTGGATTTTTTGCTGCAGAAGGCCGCGGAGAAAAAGATGCACTTTGGCTTCGATGGCATGCTAGGCTTGGACCGCGACTGCGCTTATGCTCTTCGGGCTTCCCGTCGTGATATCTCAGAGTCCTTGAAGTCGGTTGGTTGTCCACCCGATGAGTGAGGCATCAGTAGGGATTTGGGTTAGTCAGGAAATGGATTCAATGTGATATGGGAGTAGTGGTAGATAGACTTGACATCAATTCCATTCAGTTCAATGTGAAAAATTTATTCAACAGCAAGCGAAAAAATTCTTAGCTATACTACACGCGCCCCCATGCCAGGGCAGCTGTCTACACTCTATACACACCCCACCTCAACCCCATCACCAATCTACCTCCTCCTTGTCGCCCCACCGACCTTCGGCTGGATGCCCGCCAAAGCAGCCTTTTCCTCCGCCTCCTTGTTCTTCTTCTCCTGCGCCTCCCTCTCCTCTTGCCTCTTCCTTTCCTCCTCTCTCTTCAGCTGATCTGGTCTGCGCACCGCAATATCCTTTGGCTTGTTATCGCTGAAGAAGAACTTGAGTCCCTTCTCGATGATGTAGCAGGCCACAAAATCGCCCGCCATGACCGTCGTGATCATGAACTTGAAGTCGCTGGTGAACGGGACGAGTTTGAGCTTCTCATTGATCTCGGGGATGAACTCGGTAGCACAGGAGAAGGCCACGGCGGACACGGAGACAAGACCCCAGTACATTGCCTTGTTTTCGCGGATGGACTCGCGGAAAGGGCGGCCTTGGTAGTTGATTGCGAAGGTCGAGATCTGCTGGATGAGTTGTAGGAGGTATATTGCAGAGTTGAGGAGGGAGGGTTCGAATTCCTTTTCTAGATCAGGGTTCGGGTCTTTAGGCTCAACGCGCTGGACGTATTGCGATACATAGATTAGAGTGACGATGTGAATGGCGAATTGGCCGAGGACGGAGCCGATGATGTAGATGTTGAAGATGTTGTGCTGTGGACGCTCTTTGGAAAGGGCTTCGACGGTCTGGATGTTGTTAGTGTGATTGAGCGGATACAATGGAGGCTGCACATACCTTCGCACGGGAGATGGACAAGAAGCAGACGCTCATCATCATACCCGAGATTGTGACCTGACCGTCTCCAAACTTGATACCATCAAGATACAGCACAGACAGCGAGTAGGCGGAGATCAAACAGTTGAGAGCAAGGATCTTGTACATCTGAATCGTTGCGACAAGTGTGCAGCGACCCTGGCGGATGATGTTGGGGATGGCAATGACGTTGGCAAGCTTCGATGTGAAAGGGGCAGCGACGGACGCGTCGCCCAGCTTGATTGTCGGCGGCTCGTTGTTCAGCTCATCAAGCTCAGACTCCAGCATCTTCTGTGATATCTGCTCTTGAATACCCATGGGCTTCTTCTCCGGAACTGCAACATCTGTGGAGCCATTCGCGGTGCCGTTCGTCAAGCCCTTCCTCTGCGCTTGCTGGAGCATGGCCTTCTCATAGTGCGGGTTGGTGGGACCGGGAGGATACAGGTGGGCGATGTGGACGGGAACGGGCGGCTGGGGCTGGTTGAAGCGGGTCATCATCTGGCACTGCTTCTCGTAGATCTCTTTCATCTTGGTGTTACGATAGTGCTCGCCGATCTTGTCAAGGTCCTCACGGGTACCGTTGAGCAGCGCAACTCCAATGTGAGCCTGCTTGAGCGCACCGACGTCGTTTGTGCCATCACCAGCCATCAACGTAGTGTAGCCGCAGTCCTTCAGGCCGAGCAGGATTTCCTCTTTCTGCTTCGGCGACACGCGAGCGTAGACCCAAGTATGGCGGAGAATCTGCTTCCAGCCTGGCTGACCGACGAACTTGGCGAGAGCGTAACCGGTCATACAAATGTCCTTAGAGGCAATGACGTCGGCAGACAAAGGCTGTGTAGGGTCGACAGGGATATTGACCTTGTCATCAACGCTCTTCCAGACAAGAGCGGTACCAGACTCATCATGTTCAGGCGCATCGAGGATATAGCACTCACGATCGACAATCTCGCACTGCTTAGCAACGTGTACGGCTGTCAACGGGTTGTCACCAGTGATCATGACAACGCGATGGCTAGACTCATTGAGCGAGCGGCATGCCTCGATAGCGTCAGGCTTGAGTGGGCATTGAAGGACGAGGAAGCCAGCGAAGTGCAGATCTGACTCGACCTGCTCCCGCTTGAGATCATTGATGCGGTTCTGGCCCCACTCGCCCTCCTCAGCGAGGAACTTGTAGGCAAGGGCGAGGACACGGCCACCATTACGAGTGAAGTGCTTGAATGTCTCTTCGTAGTTGGCTGGAGCATTTACCAGCATCTTGCGAATTGTCTCGGGCGCACCCTTGACACCAACGAATGTGCTTCGGACCTTCTTTCCGCTGCTGTTGTTGACTAGGACGGTGGCGACGGAGCTCTGACGTTTCAGGGCAGACGAGAATTGAAAGCGGCGGCGGATCTGGACGAGCTCGGCGTGCGATTTGGCGGTGGTAGTAGATGCGCTCAGCGTGTCCTTGGCGCCAACCTTCCAGCCAAGGGCTTCGATGGTAGCCTTCTCCATAGGCTCACCGACAATGTCTCCTTCATCCAGCTTGACGAGAGCGTGTGCAGTAGCAAGAACGAGAGTGGTTTGAGTGCCGGCTTCGTTGACCTTGGTGAGCTCGGTGTGAGCACCGTCAGCGCTAGTCTTGACGCCAGACTGGCCCAAGGATAGACCCGCAATACCCTCAACGATAAGGTCCTCTCCAGTCAAGGTACCAGTCTTGTCGAAGCAGGCGATGTCGACGCGACCGGCGAATGGGATACGGAAGGGCTCGGTGCAGAAGATGGCGTACTTGCTCAGCGCGGCTAGAGAGGTGTTGACAGCGAGACTGAGTTCCATGGGCAGCTCGGGCGGAACGACACTGGTAACGATCAAGACGCAGTCAAGCAGAAGCTTGTTGCGCTGGCGGTCGAGTCTGACACCTTCCTGCCATACATACCAGGAGGCCGCGATGGCAAAGACAGTAAGGAAGAGGATGAAGAGCAGCGCCTCGACGTTGTTGGCGGAGACGCGCTCGGTGGCGTAGATCATAGTCCTGACGAGACTGCCCTGATTAGTCTCGAATCCAGTCTTGATAACGACACCGACTGCGCCCTTGTCTGGTGGTGGAGGCACGCCAGACGACAGGCGCGAGACTGTGTTTGCATCGTCCTCAGCAGTGTTGCCGTGCGAAACCTGAAGGACCTTTGTGCCACCCCACAGGAACGCATTCTTATCCAGACCCTCAGGCTCGATGCGCGCCTCGCCGGGGCGAAGCTGCACTGACTCCTTGAGCACGGGGGTACTCTCGCCCGACAGCATAGCCTCGTTGACGATAGCCGACCCCTCAAGCAGCACCATATCACAAGCCACACCCGAGTCCTCCTTTGTGCGGCCCACGCTGACCACATCACCTGGCAGCAACTTGTCGCTCATGACCTCCTCCCATTTCTTCTGGCGGTAAACGAGGATCTCGTACGGCTTGATGCTCATGCCGCGGAACTCAGTGAGGGTACGCTGGCGCTGCCACACAACGGTGCTCTCAAACATAACCAGCATGAACAGCGTGAACAGCGAGTAGTACCAGTAGTCGTCCAGCATCCACAGCCCAACGCAAAAGATCTGGAATACGAAGAAGGGCGCGACGGCGTGCTCCTTGAAGAGCTCGGTGAAGGTCGGGACGGGAATATCGAAGGCATTGTCGCCGTAGTGCTGCTGGATGCGCTCAATTTCGGCAGGCGAGACGAGACCCTGTGTCTGCTGCAGCGTCTTGAGCTGCGGCTTCGGGTCACTGTCGAGGGCGTATGCGAGCGGGGCGAACGAGCCTTTCTCCGCATCGTAGAGGAAGCGGCGCTTCTGGAAGAGGAACGAGAGGTTGGGCTTGCCACCGACCGTGTCGCGCTTCAGCTGGCAGATCTCGGCGGCGCCCGCGTTCTCGATGGGCTGAACCTTAATGAGTTGAGCGGTGCGAACATCGTGCGCTTTCGTCGTGGTAAAGGCTGTCTTGAGGTTGATGTTCCATTGCGTCAGCAGCCAAATGAGCGACTGCAGCGTGACGATGCTCGCCACCCACACAAACGTCCATTCCTGGGATTGAATGTACTGATCGTAGCGCGCCTGGGAGAGGTAGATGGACGAGAATGCGGGCCAGATGATTAGGAAAGGGGCCACGTATAGGCAAAGCTGCCACGGTAGAGGATCGTGCAAGGATGAAGCCCTGATTTGCCTCTCATTAATGAGGGGCACGCGAGACGCCATGGTGTTGACGATGAAGTTGAACGTGTTCTCTCCAACTTTTGTCAGTTGCGCCATCAGTCGCCGCTGCCAGGTCGGACCATGTTGCGCCGATCCCGCGTGGCCCAAGCGTTGGAACCTTCACGAACACTGTTGTGTGGGGTTAGCGCCACCATCCATCCTCCGAATTGGGTAGCTATCTGATTGTATTGTGAAGTACGTGAAGCTAAATGAGTTGTCACTAAATGCCTCCCCAATTTCAAACCTTTTTTGGAGGGCTATAGAGTTGTGGAATTCATGCTGTTCTTTCGTAAACTCATCTCGTCGTCCTCATCCCCAACGCCTCGCTCGACTACAATGCACTCATTTTCCCTTGTCCTCCCTCAGACTAACAATCTGATTCAATACAATCTTATCCTGTGTACTCTCGACATCAACGCAGAAATACGCCGTCCGCAGCGCCTGAAACCTTACCAGCTTATCACTGCTGCCACTAGGGTTGAGACTGTTCTCCTTGATGAGATTGTTCAGCCCGCGCTCGATCACTGCGTTCTCGTAGATGATCTCAGAGTCCGGACGCAGGTCGTCGGCCCAGCTGCCGTCTTTCCAGTTCAGCCCATTGGGCGACTCGCTCTTGAAGAGAGAGTTGTATTGGCGCGCGGTGACACTAATTCCTGTCTCAGCGTCGACCCACTGGATGTAGGCTTTGGGTTTCTCGGCCGCGGGGACCTTGACAGCGGTGATTTTGGTCACTTTGCCCGTGTCGTCTTTCTCGAACGACGTTGCGCGGATCGAGAAGGGGACATTGTAAAGTCCAACGGTTTTGTTGGGCGCCAAGCGGAAGTAGTCCGGATCGTCTTCCTCGCGGAAGTCGCTGCGGTCGATGAACAACGTGTTGCCGATCTTGACGCTGCGCTCGCCGGGTATGCCGCCCTTGGGGTCGTAGGGCACAGTGACCTCCTGCGAGTCTTCGGGCGCGAAGTCGGAGATGGTGACTTTGATGGGGTCGAGGACGAGCATTTGGCGCGGCACGGTACGCTCGAGGTGCTTGCGGATCGAGGATTCGAAGCGGGGCGTTTCGATATCAGTGTACGAGTCTGTGACGCCGAGCTCTTCGACAAAGTTGAGCATGGCCTTTGCTGGGATGCCTCGGCGGCGCAGCGCAACCATGGTGTACAGGCGTGGGTCGTCCCAGCCGCGGACGGATGGAGGGATTACTCTATCGCCGACCTTTGCGCCCTCAACCAACATGAGGATGCGGCGCTTCGACAGAATGGTGCCGTTGACGCTGAGACGTCCATACTCCCTCTGCATAGGCCCCTTCTCCTCTGACTTGGGAACCTTCATGTCAAGCTGCTCCAGCAACCAATCGTACGAGATCCTGCTCTGACGGAACTCGACAGTACACATAGAGTGCGTGATACCCTCAAGCGCATCACAGATGCAGTGCGTGAAGTCATATGTAGGGTAAATCTTCCAGTGGTCGCCAGTGCGGTGGTGGTGGTTCTTCTCGACGACACGGTAGGCGGGCAGATCCCACATCTGCGGGTTGCCTTCATTGGGATCCGTCAGACTCTGCTTCATGCGCAGGTAAGCCTCGCCGGCCTTGTACTTGCCGTCGCGCATGGCGCGAAATTCGGCGATGGACTCGTCGATGGGCCGTGTGCGGTGCTCGCAGGCGTAGCGCTTGCCGCGGTTGTCGGGACCACCGCGCTGCATGTTGACCTCCTCTCCTACGCTGAATTAGCCTCGACCTGCATGTTTCGGTGTCGTGACTCACTCGAGCAGTGACACACGTATGCGCCATCCTTGCGGATCAGCTCCTCAGCCAGCTCGTACAGTTTGTCGAAGTTGTCGCTGCTGTAGGTGACCTTCCACGGCTCGAAGCCCAGCCACTTGATGATGTCCAGGATGCTTGTGAAGTACTGCTCCTCCTCCTTCTCCGGATTTGTGTCGTCGTAGCGCAAGTAGCACTGACCCTTGTGGTGCTTCGCGAAGCCAAAGTTGACGGCGATGGCTTTGCAGTGGCCAATGTGCAGGTAGCCGTTGGGCTCGGGCGGGAACCGCGTGTACACCTCTTTGGCAGGCTTCTCCTCGTACACGCGCTTCAGCCAGCCCTCAGCGAATATGCTCACAGGCTCGGCTTTGGCGGCGGGCTTTGCCTGCTCTTTTGGTCGCAGCGCGTGTTCAGCTTTTTTGGCCTTTGCAGCGGCTTTCTTTGCGGCCTTCTCGAGCGCGCGCTTAGAGGGACCCTTCTCTTCCTCGGCAGGTGCCGCTGCGGGCGGTGTTGCTGTTGATTCTGCCATACTACTGCTATTGTTAGTGCTCGATAACGAAAGCATAATCGAAGAAGGCACAGAGCTATGTTGCACGTACTGAGCAATTGGACAGCTGTAGCATATTACCTTAATATTGGGGTATCTCTTACCTGAGCTCTGGCAAACAGTTCAGACAAAGCACGCTTCGTTACGCTCACGCCCAGCAGCTGGAGGGGTTTTGGAGGGGAATATCTGAGTCAAAAACACGCTAGCGGTCATTGTGGCTGCTGAATGTGGCGCAGTGTGGCGCAACGCGGCAACGTCAGCATCCGCTACAAACTTTCCGCCAGTTCACACTCACTTTGCATCACGCGCCCTCAGACACCTTCGCACAGCGTGTCATATCTGTGACTCAATTCACAGCACCAATGCGTCAACGTACTGTGAGTCATGAAGCGTGTGCCATCTTCTGCATAGCCTGTGTCCACTTAACATGCTCCACCTTGACATATTCGACAGTACCTCAGGCCAAAAGCCCTAAGCAACCTCCATCTCCCCTTGCATTAGCTCATCATCTTCCACCTCAGATTCAACCTCCCACTCCAACGCCTGAACCCATCTCCCTGCCCTCACTATCAACCTCCTCATCCTCTCCCGCACCCCATCCCTCTTCGCCCCTTCCTCAAACCCCTCCCATTCCCTCTCCCCCAGCCTTTCCACACTCGTCACACTTCTCCCCGCAGGCCACCCATTCATCCCCCCAGCCTCCACCCAACTCTGCATCAACCCAGACACGAAAATCTCTGCGATACGCACCTGCTCCCTCCTCCAGCACAGGAACACCACAAATTGGTGAAGTGTAAAGTGCTGGGGGAGAGTGTGGTCGCGGTATAGAAACGTGCAGATGTCTTCGACGAGGTTCATGACGATGTTGGAGGAGTGGTGGGTGCGGTGTTGGGCTAGTCGCGAAGGGGCGGAGAGGGAGTATCCGACTTCTGCCGGGGGAAAGGGGACTGGAGCGTGTAAGAGAGGAGGGGGAGCCGTGCACCGGTGCGTGATACCCGTGATGAGGCGGTGTAGGGTGGTGACGCGGTGCGGGGAGCGGGTGGAACGGGAGGTGGAGAGGTATTTACGATGACCCTTTGCTGAGGCGCCAGGAGAGACCGGAGGAGGGGTTATGCAGTCTATAGCGTTGGCATTTGTATGTGCAGCTGCTTGGGTGGATGTGGAGATGTCTAGGTATCGTTGTATTGCATCACGGATCAGCAGATACTGCGCCGGCGTCGGCGCGTGTCCCTCCTCATCAGCAAGCAAGTGAACATAGATACTCGGCTGGTGTTCCGCTCGTCGCAGTAAGTTGGCATGTTCCAATTGCATTTCAGCATCATGTCTCATTCGACTCACTAGAGTGCCTTCTACGGCTGCAAAGAATACTTTCGGTGCTGAAGCAAGAATCAGCGCGCATTCGCGCATATGGGTCACCCCATCTGTAGGATCGATCACCCGGCTGTTGGTGTATTTTGGGAGCTCGTCGCGGAGGATGTCGTGGATGACGGGCTCGTACTGGTGGTCACGTAAGAGGTGAATCCATCGCGCTCGGCGGTCGTTGAGAGTTTGCGGGATTGGTGGATTGAAGTCGTTCTCTTCTTCTTGGGTGATCGCAGCTTCTGTTCTCATGTCTCTGGGGTCAGCAAAAGCGCTGTGTATAGTGGTCTGGTATAGAGTTTTTTTAAAGTGCTGATCTCCTGTTGTGAGCCTCCCAAAGGAGGCAGCATTGATCTTTATATACATCCACTATGCTGGTCACAAATCAAGATATAACACAGATCTGATAGGGCCAGGTCAGTTTCAGGTATGCAAAGACAGAGCCACGTCAAGGGCACGTGGAATGGAATGTCGCTACGCGGTTGAGCTGTATCGTACATCTATGTGACAGCACACACTTGATGAATGTCAGTGACGAAACGCTTTGTAGCAGTGATACGTACGATGACTACTCACATTCGCGGAACATGGACGCAGTCAACCCGAAGACTGTCCACGCTCTCAGAGTACAGATATTGCGAACTGACAACTCTTCTTCAGCATCGAATGCCCCAATCATCATAACCTACGGTTCCAATTTGGTTGCAATACAATGTTACTTGTGATAGCAAACCGGTGAGATTGATTTGTGATGACTTCGTGAATATGCGCCACTCTTGTTACGCGGGTACCATCGTTCTCTCTATTGCCAGAGCTCGGATGGAGTCCTCGTCGGTACCTCCTCTTCGATACCTTCTTCCATCAGCAGCATACATGTTACCATATGGCTGTACGACAATCCTCGTGCTATTTATGTTCTTTGTTGCATACTCTGTGCCAGTGGTGCTGTGGATGCTGCCAAATAGACGTGCAAACTGCGTTCTCTGAGCCGGAGACGTAGCGGCGATGGTGCAAAAATGTATTTCAATGGGTCTTTAGATGGAATACATACGGTGCTAACCAAGCGGAGCGAGTATGTGGATCAGCGTTGTGAACAGAGAACGTATGGGGATCCTTTTACACGTACTTGCGAGCCAACGAATCAGATAAAACTCACCACGGCATGTTTGATATCGCTTTTATTCTTTCGAATGGTGTCACCTAATACCATATTGAAGGGATCTTCAGCCTCCTTGTGATATTTTTCCTCGCGACATACACTCTTTCGTGTTCGTATTCACTCCTCTGTGAAAACTGCGCGACTCGTCACACTCTGACGAATGGCCTTGATTGAGCTAACACCAGGAGTCAGCCAATCTATTCTACATTGAAACTTGGCCGTGCCAGTTGTTGTGGCGTCTGGGGCCGGCTAAGGTATGTGCAAGTGCTCAGATCAGGCAAGCGTGGCCAGGCCGTGTGCCCCGCTTCCAATCTTCCCAATCCACGCTCTCACTTCAACACCTGCCGCGCTGCTCGACATACCCGCAACCTAATACAAATATCATACAAGGACCCTGGGCTCTTCCGTCCTTCCTTAGCCGCCTTCCAAGGTTCGAAATTAGTGTATGCGGCCAAACGTGCCGTTCCGTCCCTTCAGCTGTGCCAACGTGGCACAGTTATCGAATGTGCTCGTCCTCCACCCTGATCCGCACGACAAACCCGTTAGGAGCAGGACGGGCCTTGTTATGTACATAGCCCAGGACTGTGTTGAGTATGAGATGAATACAAATCGCCGTTGTCGTGACCAACACAGCACGAATATTAGTAACTTTCTCTCCCGTACCGTAGCGTCGAGTTTGTGTAACTAAACTTCTCAAATTATGTTCCCCGCACATATTTAGCTGCCCGATGCCACTGACTCTCTCTACCAGAGCATGGCCGTGCTCTGCCTTTCTATCGCTTTGCAGCAGTACTCTATATGATTGGTTGGTAGTACCATGCTATAGGGATACACGCACTATAAGAACCTCCGAGCTGCCCTTGCTGGACATCATGCTCATGCTCATGCTCGCGACTGGCAGGAACGCGGTATCGATTTTCATCGATTTTCTCAAACTTCACAATGAAGTTGTCGAACCTTTTCTATACTGCCTTGGCGTGCAGCGCTGATGCCCTGAAGTTCATGGAGAATGATGTTCTAGCGGCTAAGGGCGTGCTCAAGCTTGGATTGCATCTTGCTCAGAATGGATTCCCAAGCCCCGGGAACTGCACGTTGGACAAGCTGTCCATCCGCAGGGAATGGTAAGTCAATTCCATCCGTAGGTGTTGACACTGCTGATGTGGCTATAGGGCGACGCTGTCCCGTAAAGAGAGAATTGCATTCAACGATGCCGTCAACTGCCTCCACAAACTGCCGGCAAAGACTCCAGCCTCCATCGCGCCTGGTGCGAAGAGTCGTTTCGACGATCTTGTAGTCACACATATTCAGCAGTCATGGACAATTCATGGCACTGGCAACTTCTTGACATGGCATAGATACTTTACCTGGACATTCGAGCAGATGCTTAGAAATGAATGTAGTTACAAAGGCACCTTTCCTTACTACAACTGGTCTCACTACGCCGATGACCCGAAGAGTGGACCTTTCTATGATGGCAGTGCATCCAGCATGTCAGGCGATGGGGAGTACGTCCCCGGTCGAAATGCTTCCTGTTTCCCCTGGGACGGTATTGCTGGGCCATGCTACATGCACCTTGAGCCTGGCACAGGTGGTGGATGTGTTACATCTGGCCCCTTCAAAGAGTAGGTTTCAGTCAGCCACTCGGAATGCACAGACCGGCTGACTTTCAATAGCTTCAAGATCAATATGGGTCCACTCCAATCTATGCTTCAGATTCCTGGCGGTCTTCCCAAAAATCCACAAGCTGACGGCCTGGGATACAATCCCCGCTGCCTACGCCGTGACATTTCCCTGCAAGCCGCTAATGCTACATCCGACTACGAAGTCGTCAGCTTGATCAAGAACAACAAGGACATCGCAACATTCCAGGCCGTATACCAAGGTGAATTTGCCAAGGGCAGCATGGGTGTACATACAGGTGGTCACTACACCATGGGTGGAGATGCTGGATCGGACTTTTTCAACTCCCCTGCTGATCCGGCGTTTTATCCTCATCATGTAAGCGCAATATGAACCCGAATCTTGTTTGTACTAACACCGTTCAGGCAATGATCGATCGTGTCTGGTGGACATGGCAGAACTTGGATCTGAAGAACCGTGAGAAGGCACTTGCTGGCTCCGCGGGCCGTATTGGTGAAGTAGGCACAAAGAATGCCACGCTAGGTGACCATTTGGTCATGGGTCCATATGTGGGATACCCGAATGTGACCATCGGTGATGCCATGAGCACGGTTGGCGGGCCCTTCTGCTATATTCACGCCTGAAAGTGTCGAGAGGGTTTTTTGATATAGTGCTCTCGACTTTAGAAATCTGGGTTCCAATTGAATCTGCATTCAAATGTTGACCGGTACCACGAACCGTTGCAAATTCCTGCTGCTGACTCTTGCCATCATAAACGTGTGACTAGGCCCACCTGATTCATGGGATAGTTTCACTGTACATATCTGCATGACACTAAGTGTAGCTTGGAATGTACCATTATAAGGAACAAATGGTTTACGTCGTAAGCAAGATGAGTCAAAGTTCGGTACAGAGAGTGAAATTCCTATCGTTGAAGTTTGGTCTGTACGCTGGTAGGACCGAATAGTCGCATCGGGACATATCGCGCGAGCCAAGCACCAAGACCTCCCAGTTTGTACTACAGCCCATGTAAGCTTACAGGAACACAGATGAGACCATTCTGCTCACTCTCTCTGCGTTAAGAGGTGGGACGCAGCAGACTTGAATGATCAGCACGTCCCTTTGTGGCGCATCACAAACAAATCCGAGTTATGCGCATGCGGTGGTATGCATCAAAAACTGGTAATCACCCTCTCCCTGATGCCCATGTACCTAGCTTACGGGGGAAGAAATTGGTAAAGACAGTACCGCGTGGCAGTAAAGCTGACGTTCACATTCCAATAGCATTTGGTGAGACCCTGGCCCCGCAGCATAGAGCCTCGCATTGAAGTAGTGTAGATGCTCGTGGTCACGTGTGGAGAACGACAAGTAAAGGCTACACTTCGATTGAACACACATATAAAGAGCAGGAAATCGTGCTTTTACTTCAGCAGTTGCAGTAGCAGCCTCTTGATATCCTCTGCCACCAATTCTAGAACCCGTGACCTCAAAATCTTCGATATGGTCTCAATAAAAGTAGCCACAATCTCTGTAGTTTTGACCTCATCTGTCGCCGCAACAAACCTTGTAAGAGTTTCCCTTCTTATAGAACGTGAAGACCAGCTAACTCATGGATAAGCATGTTAACAGAGGTTGCATCTACATTGACAAAGCCTACGTTTGCGCGCCCGATTCGCGCTGGATACCGAAGGGGCAAGGAGGCGCAGTCGGGTCCAGCAAATCCGAAGTGGAGGCGAAGCTAGATTCGCCCACCCACTGCTTCGCTACCTTCAAGTGGCCTGCGTACTACGGAGACATCTTCTATGGTGCTGACAACTGTCTTTACGATGCTCAAGGTATGACCCTCATCTCAGCAAAGTGTGCTTTGCTAAGCAAGAATAGGTCAGAATATTGGCGGGCAGTGCTGCCGATAAGTGGCTTATGGCAAGGAGAAAACTCATGTACGCAACAAGATAACAAGCTGAGATGCTTCACTGCCAAGGACTCCAAGTATTCTGGTATCTTGTAATATGGTGTTGTTGGGCAATACATTGTGCAACTCGAGCCATTCCTTTCTGGAACATCCACGTATTACCCATAACCTAGCCCAGATCATGTGAGTCTAAATTGATAGGTTTCTGTATTCACTACCTCATGAAGTCTTCAGTGGTGTCTTCGAGTTCGTGCTTATTGATTTGGGTCGGGATCTTGCCCGAGAACCTAGCTTCCAGGTTGCGTTTTTACCTCATCACGATCAGCTCACGCTAATAGTGTTGTTGCAATCACCAGGGCTGAAGCCAAGATTTGTAACAATTGTCTTCGTTGCTTGTTCAACTGGGTGTCTGTTGTGCTGATAGAGGTTTTGCCATTTTCGTCGTCATCGCAAAGATTTGATGATAATTGAGGAGTTCACATCAGTGGGAACAATGTCGACATCAGATTAGCGATCGCGGTTGGATATTAATGCTGTTATTAATGCAAAATCATCGCAAAGAGCTCGAAGCGTCTGAACTCATGTCGGTGTTGAGAAGTTGAAAGCCGAGCTCGGCACTTCGGGATCACCGACTGCGAGCAGTGGTGACGATGGCGAGACATCAGCAAAGCAATTTGTGGCTTGAGCGAGTCGGACCTGAAGTCTGAGCGGTACTCTCGCATTCAAGCCGACCTTTCCAAGCCTGATACGCTTAAGCATGCTGTACAGCAGTCTGGCGCGACGTCTGCTTTTGTGTACACCATTTTCGGAAGTCAAGACAACATGCGCAACGCTTTTGATGCCTTGCGAGGTGCCGGCATCACTTACGTTGCACTCCTTTCATCCTACTCCGTGAATGGTCGAGCGGAGGACGAAGGCGAAACCGGGGATTTCATTGCAGGCATACACCAAAAGACTGAAGTCGCCCTGAAGGAATCTGGAGTACAGCATACAGCTGTACGACCGGCGTACTTCACAAGCAACCTTTCCTGGTACGCTCATGGTATACGCGAAAAAAATTTCAACTCGTGTACCCCAGCATCAAGTTCGATCACATCTCCCCAGCCGACATTGGCACTGTCTGCGGTGCTCTTCTCGGCGAGACGCACTTCAGGATCCAGAACAATAGCTTCATCTCTCTCTGTGGCCCTGCTATTCACACCCAGCAAGAGGCGATAGAGACCATTGGGCATGTTCTGGATCGAGAGATTCAGATCGAGGAGTTGGATGAGGACGCATGGTACGAGAAGCAGCTGAAGAACCTGCCCCGACCGGTTATCGATTCGATCACTAGTGGCATGAGGGCAAGCTATCAAGGTCATGACGCTTACCCAGATTTCGCTGAGGCGTCTGGCAATGTCTCGAAGTACATACAGCGGGATCCAACGAAGCTGGAAGACTGGATCAGATTGCATCGGGCTGAGTTTGAGTAAGCGGAACAGGATTGGACAACTAGGCGAATCCTTAAAGTAATACGGCTACGTTGAGACAGGAGCGGAATGGCATCATTTCCTAGTCCTGGGTCTTAATAAAGAGACGAGAGAGGAACAAAGTACAACAAAGACCGATTCTTCCTCTTCAACTGACATGAGCTCATGCTCTTTGAACTGCTGGGTGCTTGCAAGCACACCATTGCAGTCGAGCGGCGAGAAGACCGTTCTCGAGTCTTAAGACTGTCCTAATTGCTGATTAAGAGGCGCGATGATATATGACGTGAAGGAAGTAACTACTTGCGGTTAGTCCATGGATGCGATTAAAGATGACAGTGAAAGCTTGAAGTCCACAACGCCCCTTTCGTTGCACAATGAGATCACTATCACTAGGATCAATCATTCATCCTATCTGTTCTCGGGCTTGTTCGAAACTAGGAAGTCGCCTGCAACGCCTCTGAGGTTCACCCGCCTGGCTGCCTAGATAAGTACTTCACCCCTGCCCTGTTGTCTTCCACCAAGTAAGATTTTGCATTGTATCCGAAACGGTAAGTACGCCGTCGCTTGGTTTCTCGACTGCCTTGAGCTCAGAGCTATTGACACATGGTTTTTTTTTTTTTTCAAAACGAAGCCTTCAATCACCAAGCTCTTGATGACGCATCAACGTGCTCAGTAGTGAAGACAGCTCTACACTCAGAATGGGCCGTTGCTGATCACATGGTTCGCGTCCAGGACTGAGCTACGAAACTCGTTTTTTCAAGGCTTTAAACTTTGCACTGGAACTCGATGTTTCGAGTTCGAGTGGCCGTTTCGTATAGCCGATGCTACCGTCCAATGCGGTGACTCCGCAGAGCTCTCCGCCACTTCGCTACGTCCCGCCATCCCAGCTCCTGCATTTTCGCAGCCCGTTCCTTCTTCGGTGTTTCGTCGCACAGAGAGAGTTGGGATCAATGAAGACGTTTGTGGATGCAAACGCGCCCGGAAGTCGATCCGAGCCATGCTCAAAGGCACATCGATGAGACTGAGTTCTGGCAAAACTGCACATGGTCGATCCCAAACCTATGCGAATACATACATAAGGACAACAGTTCAACAATATCCTGACAGCTAAGCTCACAGCATCAAGGGCTAATATCTCCGACAGCTCTTCTCCCCTTCTTCATGACTCTGTCTATTCCATTCTCGACAACGCGAGTCAAATGATGCCTTCATTGCAGGACCCTTATCCAGATATCGAGCTGGCGGCACCGCCACTCGTGCGACCTCTCCGCGAGCCCAGTGCTATCATATCAAGGCACATCAAACCGGAAAATGCGCCTGTCAGCACTCATACACGCACATGTTCCAGCGCAAGTTGCAGCTCTGTAGGAAGCAAGCGCGAATCCTACAATATGTCCGGCAGTACATTCCTTGTGACAGCATCAGGTGTGACCCTTAAGCTTCCTGTTCCCTCAGAGAGCAGGTCAGATCCGCTCAATTGGAGTCTTTGGAAGAGATCTGGTGCAATCTTTGCGCTCGCCTGGTACTTTGTCGCATCATCGCTCATAGTGCAGGCACCAAGCGCCATTCTGCCTGGGATCGCTCTGGAGTTCGGCCAGCAGGTAAGAGAAGTGCTAAGCTCTCTACAGACTCACATTCACTGACAAATCTTTTACAGAACGTCAGACCGTGGACGATGGAATCTATTGTCACAGCGCCAACTCTGTTCATTGGCTTCGGCTCTCTCTTGTGGCTGCCGCTGACTTTGGCGTTGGGCAGACGACCTGTGTTCTTGATTGTGGCACTCATGCAGCCTTTAGCCACAATTGGAGCTGGGGTTTCAACAAGCTTTCATAGTTTGTTGACCTGTGTTTGCATCCTTGGGCTGGGTCAGGGCTTTTCAATCAGTGCTGTGAGTACGATCCGCGATTTGGTTTGTGACTACTAACAACGCCAGATTTTTTTAATGATCATAGACATGACGTTCGTCCACGAAAGACTACATGCGGTCGCTTTCATTTGGTCGATACTCGCAGGTGTCGGAACCGGGTTTCTTGCACTTGTCCCGTACATTTCACCACTGGGCACCTGGCGGCCCTTCTACTACTATTGGTCAATACCGATGGCCATTTCATTTCCCCTGACATTATTTCTATATCCCGAGACGTATTTCAAGCGCCCTACAGTGGCGTTTGACGGCTTGATCCTACTGCAGTCAGCCACAGAGAAACTTACCATATACGAGGACCGTGAAATAGACTCGGATATCTATCGCGATCTGCCAGCCTTGCCATTAGACGGTAATACTGCGGAAACCGTGATCGCCTGTATACGTCGCTATCTCCAGCTTTGGCGCTCTCCGGTTAGCTCTTGGAAGTCAATGGGCTCCTGTTATATGCAAATGGCTTATTGTATATTTAATCCTTTGATCATTTGGGTCGTCCTTGCTTCAGCGGCCCACTGGGCTAGCATACTATTCATTGGATCCTCCTACACAAATATCCTCCGATCTCCGCCCTACAGCCTGGACTCATATATCATTATCAACCTCAACATTGTGTCAGCGGTTGGTGCCTTCCTTGCTTATCCTTTTGGCGGATGGCTTGTTGACAAGATCTTGAAACGCTTGACCAAGCGCAACGGCGGCGTACGTGAAGCAGAACACTATCTAGTTGGCTACATTCCACCCGCGATCATTGGTGCCTGCGGCTCCCTCCTCTATGGATTTGCTGCGCACTGTCAATGGCACTACTCACTCTACTTTGTCTCGAGTGGACTCACAGCATTCGCATGGATGACACTTTGCATAACAAACATCATGTGGCTTACAGAGGCATTCCCACGCTGGGCTGCCCCTGTCGTCGCTGTATCAGGCGGAGCGTGTTACATCATTAGCTTTGCTATCGGGTTTGCTTTGGTTCCCTGGATCTCTGCCCACGGATTCAAACTTGTGGGTGTTGAGTTGGCAATCTTGCAGATTATTTTAGGTCTAATTGCGGTGCCTGTTGCATTTTGGGGCAAGAGTGCACGCCAGGCGATCAACGGAAAATGGTCCGAGGAGCGGTGTGGGGCTTTGCGGCCATTGTAATTCTACTTAGTTCGGTAACCTATGTGATCATCGATGTACTATTCTGAAGACTCTTAAACTGTAACATTGAGGTTCTGAGGTAGTTTCGTTTAGTTTATGGTGTCATGTTGTTGAAGTTAGTGCCGTCTGTTTATCCATTGACTCGCTCCTTATGGCCGCGCCCTCTTTTGCCCTTCCGTCCGCATAGCGCTGGAACTGCCTGACCGGGATTTTCTGCAAGTACAACCAGTCGATTTCAGACGACGTAAACCCATGCAGATCAGGGACTAAGAACCAAGATCCAATCATGAGAAGTACAGAAGTACCCATGAACACAAACCCGGTACGAGCCCCGAGGTTTCCAGAATCGGTGTTGTACATGTACGGTACTGTGAAAGTAAAGAGCCAAGTCGTCGCTGCATTCGAAACCACGCCGACGGATTGTGTTTTGGCTCGTAGACGATATGATGATATCTCAGCAGTGATTACCCAGGCAATGGAGGTCATAGTGAGGAGTTGCCATGCAATGAGGATATTCCTGTAACATTAAGATTAGTCATGGGTAAAGAAGGAGAAGTATAAGAACTAACATTAAAATCGCGACTGCCCATATACCAGTCTTCGATGTGGTGTAGTAGAGGCCTCCAACGACTGCCATGACGACGATGTTGACAGCAACACCAGCAAGCCAGATCGAGCGGCGACCAAACTTCTCCATGTAGAACCAGCTGAACACGATTGCGACAATGGCTAGACCAAAGCCACCGATGCCAACATCGAAAGCATTCACAGCTGGAAGACCGGCAATGATGAGGAAGTACGTGTTTTGTGAAAGAAGAGATGCGCCATTCAGTCCGGCAGCGAGGAAAAGCCAGAAGACCGTAAAAGTTCTTTTGAAGTTTGTACCCCGAAAGAGTTCAGGGTAGTCAGGGTTGCCATGATATTCGGTCTGTAACCGCTCCTGCTCGACTTGCCTACACAGAACTGCAAGACGAGCGTCGATATGGTTGTTGAATCCGTAGAGACGAGACAGGGCTCTTCTAGCAGCATCGACGTTGCCTTTTTGCACAAGGAATGTTGGCGACTCAGGCATGAAGGCAAATGCCAAACCGGCAGTGACAGGCCATATCCATTGAAGTGCAAAGACTGTCCGAAAAGCCGAGGGTGTCAACTTCTCAATATAGACCCGCATTGTGACAAGGCCGATTGCTTGCATCAGTATCATGAAGAGGACAATGCTGGACTGAACAGGGCCACGAAGACGCAGAGGTGAGATCTCAGAAGCCCAAGATGTGGCCGATGCAAAGATACAACCGATCGCGAGACCGTTGATCATTTTTCCAGCAAGAAGCACACCCCGACTGGTAGCTGCAAACTGAACGCCGACACCGATGACCGAAATACATGCAGCGCCCACGCAGGCCCATTTGCGACCAATGCGATCAGAGACGAACCCAATGCCAAAGCCGCCGATGGCTTGGAACAAGTACGACATTGCAGTCCACATCGACGCCCAGATCGAGGGAACGAACAGCGACCCAGTCGCGGTGTGCTCGCCGAAGTACAGGAGGAAGGCCGGCATGGAGATGGAAGCTCCATTGATAACGCTGTCGTAGCCGAAGACTCCCCCAGCAAGAAGCGCAGCGACCGAGCGAGCCAGTATGAGTTTGTGCGACATAGCTGATGCCCATAAAGAGCTATTGCGGTCCTTCTCGATGAGGCTTTCACCGAGCTGCAGGTCACTGTTTGTCTCGATTTGCTCGATTATGGTCGCGCCAGTAACTTGTTGTTTTTCGAATCCCTCCTTCATTGTGAGTATCAAGTGGTGACAAAGTGCTTAAAGGTATTAGGTGACTGTTCAATGGCTCGTTGGAGTTGCACAGTTCGTCACTGAAGTCGTGCTGCAAGCTACTTGGTTGAGCCAGATTGACACAATATAACTATGCGAGCGTCCCCGTTGCGCCAAGATGAATTTGCGGAGACGAAAGCTGGGGTAGCGCAACGTGGAGGTCATGCCTGGAGCGCGTTCTGTTACCGTGTGAGCTGCCGGGTACTGGAGCTAGTAAACAAGGTGGACGGGTGGACTTGAGCGAGCTGAAACTAGGTGGACGGGTGGACTTCAGCGAACTGAAACTAGGTGGACGCGTCCACGCTAATAGGATTTGTTCTCCACGTTTTGACGCGGCAAGGCTTTTGGTGCATCGTGTATCGCCTTGTCAAAAGGGTTCGACACTTACCGAGACTTCCGAGGGTGGATCTAATCTGTACCACCGGTGTCTCTACAGCATTGAAAGCCCTGGGCCTGAGTGCAAGTGTAGAAGTAGCGCCAGGTTCGCAGAGGCACCCCAATCGCCAAGCTGGACCAATGCATGGACGGCGTGTCTGAAGATTAGCTGAGATGCATCGGGGTTGTTCGCACTGACTGCTCTATCAAGCGCGAAGCCTGCTTCGACAACCTCTAGCACCGATTGTAGAATGTTCGGATTGTCGCGTATTTGTGTGATGGCATGCTCTCCTTGCGACATGAAGATGCAGTGTTCGCGAATGACCAGACCACAACGTGACACAAAAATAGCCCAATAATGTCGTAAGAGTCGCTTTCGCTCTTGTTAGACATCACAATACTGATGCAAGTCGAGGCGTCTTCTACAACGCGTGATGCTTCCTCCGGGTACTGCGTAATCCATGAACGCAATCGGCCCATCGCTGCACTTGTACCCATCGGCCCAGACTTTCCAAGACAGTCTTGTATGTCGGAAACTGGAAAGACGATGTACAGGCGAGCCATATACAGCATGATACTCGAACAATGGTGTAAGTGAGATGATGTTGGGTCTCCGCGAGGAACTTGCTGGTGTCCATAAGAGCTACTCCAGACTCCCAGCATCTTGGAAAAGTTCATCGCGCGGTCCGTCCCATGAGGGGACACCTTGGGTGTTTTGAGATCTTCTTCATACGTTCTTAGTACGACAAGAGTGTCTTGAAAATGGAAAACCTCGTCCACGATCGCAGTCAAAAGAAGGCTGGCGCTCCACGCGTTGACATGGGGTAGCAGCACCTCGGTCGCATGTTGGGCTGCTGCCGAGTGTAGCAGCGCAACAAGATACCCAAACACGGAACAGGCCGGCTCTGAGGCCGATCCTAGTCTGTTTTTCCAGGATCCAGCAGCTGTCAAGACCCAAAAGCTTTCATCGCACGGACACTCCCATCGTCCGACATCCGCCGCCGTCAACATACTGCTCATACCAAGGATCGATGGAAATTGCATGTCTAGCATGTACACAAACCATCGCAGTCGTTTGCGACTCTCCTTGGCTACCCAGTCTCGCCATTGGGACTCGACAGTGAATTTTGGATCCGCAGATGCAGCAGAACTTGTACGTTCGAGTACGCTATCCGAGTCTACAGCGTGCTCACGACTGTTCGGCAAACGTCTGATATACGTTACCACTACAGCATGGAGAGCCTCGGAGAGTTCGAAAGCGCGTTTATTGCCACACCAAAGACCCATGTAGCATACGAGCGCGGTGGCATATATCACCAGAGGCTCTCGCATAAGGCCGTTATCCTCCTCTATCATGGCCAGCAGATTCTGGCGGACACGATCTAAGACGATGATTCCAAATCTTCGCGCATTGCGCAAACGACTGTAGCATGAGCCAATGACCATGATGATGGCCAAGAGCGATGACGGGAGAGTCTCGATGCTCAAGGTCGGTCGATGCAGAACTGGCGCTTGCGGCAGGAATCTACTGAAGAACAGACTGACAAAAACATTGATCAGAGGTAGACTAGGCAAAGTAAAAACATCTTCGCCAAATGAGTGGTCCTTTGATCTTAGAAATTCTTGTATCCGAGATAATGTCGTCTGGTCGATCTCCACCCTGGGGTCGATGCTGGCAAAGATTGGATCTTCAGCCGCAAGTAAGATAGGTTTCGCCCTTGTTATGGGCTTCGATCTTGGATCCCATGCGAAAGGAAGCCGATCTTCATGTGAACTCTCGTTTGGTGGAGACCCAATCCGTGACATCTGGCCTGACTGAGTTTCCGTACCCGCGTCTAGTGATGAGAGGTTGGATTCGGCATGCTGGGACACTTCCGTATTCCTCGATCGGAGATCCGCGCTCTCATCTAGCAAACAATGCGATGAATGCCTAGCAATCTGGTGATTCAGTGCACTGGAGAGGTCCGCACCAGTAGGACCATTGTCCGCGGCTGCCCATATCTGGAAGGGCGGGCTGTATGCAAGATCGGTTTCACGGAGGGCCGCGAAGAATTGCGACGAGAACCAGTCCGAGGATTGTGCAGCAGGATCAGATGAGTAGTTCCAAGGTCTCGCAAAGTTGGCATAGTCGAAGTAAGGATTGACCTCCAATTGAGCATCCCATGTTTCATGCACAAGACTATCATTCATCGATGTTGTTTGTGCTTGTGCTTGCTGGATCTCATTGATGATCTCATCGCCCATCAAATGATCGATGTCTTGCCCCTCAACATGAGACAATCTCACCGGACCTGCCTCTAGATGAGTGGATAGCGTGTTTTTGCGAGCGGAGGTGCTTCTGGGCACTCGCCGGGACTTAGAAACAGCCCTAGCAGGTGTGGCACGTTCATGAAGTAATTCGTGCTTTTTACGCAGGCCACTTCTTGTGAATTGTCTCCCACATGTTGAACAACAATGCTTCCGGATCTCGTCGTCTTATTGCAGCCATAATCAGCGGCGATGAATTTGTGCATGAGCCGGCCCCAGACTCACGTGTTTTCATGTGCCGTGCCAAGTTCTCAGAACGTGTAAAATGCTTCTCGCACTGCTCGCAAGCAAGCAGCCCAGGGTTGGCTGCAGCACCGCCCTCATCGGACATGAGACTGTACTTTGTATGGTGAGAAGGGGGAAGACTGTTGTCGAAAAGTGGACGGCAGTATGTCCACCCAAGGAACGACGGGTGAAAGCGGGGCAAATCCTGCGCTAACTGTACTTGTCGACGTCCACCTCGCATTCGTCGCGTCCACGAAAGCTGAATGTCCACCTCGTACAACACTTTACCCGACGCTTGTATCTTCTCGCGTAGCAATGGCGCTTCTGAAATGCCACTCGGTGGAAGAAGTCATGCCGACGCGTTCAAGATGGCGGAGTTTACTCAAACACACCGCGCTCAGTAAAGATCCTTCAAGAGATTCTAAGTGATCTTCTTACTCAACCCTCCTGCATCTTTAAGACTTGCAATGGCCCAAAAACCTCTTGCTGAACCTGTGTGTGTTTTGCGTTATACTGGGCTAGTGACACCCGGCCCTAACGCCTCCAGCTTCACATTGAAAAATGGCGGCGATGGATCGACCCCTGCCGAAATCGTGCTCGATTACCGGCAATGCGAAGGAGGCATCCCCATATTCGAAATCAGATCTGCTGCTGGACCTAAGTCGCTTGATATAAGTGTGGTGTATAGTGAGGGTGTCGAAGGTATTGACCACGCTACCGGTATGTATAGAGATGCGCAGCCTTACCCACGAGTATCAATACATATTCACACCTCACAGGCGACGGGCCTTTCTTTCTCTTCTCCAATGCTATGGACACATACCGGAATACGACCTTGACGATCCCGGCCTCCATAAGCGCCCAAGTTGTAAGAGCTGTGTACGCTCAACGATCGCAGAGGTACCAGAGAATCGTTTTATTGAGCCCGAATGCACTTGTCACATTTTCCAAGATTGGTTTCGAGCATGTCAGACCGAAATATCCGGCGAAGTCCAGTTTCATATGTTCCAGCCCACTGTTGAACCGTATATGGGGAGATGGCGTCAGGACCGTGGACATGTGCACAGTCGCTAGGGAAGAGACGGCATCCGCATGGGAAGTCACAAACGAGGGAACTAGAGTGCGTGGTCAGCATTGGGCACCTTGTCGACTGGGTACACGCTGGGCAGATAAAAGGGTCCGATTTCAGGCCAAGATTGAACGTGGGGGCGCGAGCTGGGCTGTCCACATGGTGACCAACGGGCTCATTTTCTGCCTGGATGCTTCCAAGCGAGTGCTATATGCATGTGAGGGTCTTTCAACTGAAGCCACAATCTTCCCAATTGCCGAGAAAGGGCGATGGCCCGTCGGTGACCTCGACTTGGGTACCTGGCTTGACGTAGAGACCATCACCCAAGGCAGTACAGTAGCTGTTATCGTGCAAGGTCGTAAGCTTGGTCGTGTCGACAACTTGGATATCAGACCTATCCTCGGTGGAAGCATGAACAACACCGGTTCCGTTGCATTTGGTGGCCCATGTCAATGGAAGACTTTATACCGCAATCTCAGCGTGCGCGACTCGGGCGGGAAAGTCTTATACGAGAATACTATGCTGCTAGGTGATTCGGAGCGAACCCTGGCTGACTTCCAGGTTGGGACTAACGCGCTGGCTTGTACCATCGACGGTGCGAAAAGAGATCGGGCATGCTTCGGTGGAGACTTGTATGTCATGGGAAGATCGATAGCCTACTCGACCATGGCGTTTGATGCGATCGCTGGCAGCATCGAATTACTCACCAGCCATCAAAGAAAGGATGGATATCTTGGTAATCTGTGCCCAATTCAGGCTCCCATCCATGACAGCAGCGAAGAGCCGCCAGCGTACGCATTTTACTCTTTGTCATATGCGTTACTGCTCGTAGTCGCAATAAAAGACTACTGGTTACACAGCGGCGACGAAACAATTAGGTTGCGGTGTCTACAGCCAATTGAGAGGCTGATGGCATTCACAGAGGGCTTTCTCGATCAAGGTATCGTGGTCGCACCTCCACCTCTATCAAGTGAGTTCCATACGAGCAGGTGTAGGCCTATTGACTGATATATCATAGTGCATTGGTTCCCGCTTGGTGGTCCCGTCTTTGGAGCTTCAAGTGCGTTGAATAACGCTTATTATGAGGCATTGCAAGCCCTATCGGCTCTCACTGTCGACAATGCCAACAGAGAAAAATACCTACACCAAGCGCATAACCTGAAGGGCAACATTTTACGACACTTTTACGATCCAAGCACTGGCGTGTATCGGCTGGGTAAAACTCTGCCAGCGAGCGGTATCTGTCAAGATGTCAAAGCGCATGCGCTATATCTCGAGCTAATTCCCGTCCATTCCAGCGATTTTGAGCAGCTGACCGATCCTGGCTCTGAGCTACCTCGGGCCTTCAGAGGTCTTAGTCATTGGGATGTCGCCAACGTCGCCAGCCCTTATGCAAGCGGCTATGCAGTTGAGGCCCTGTTTGCCCAGAATAGAGGTGCGGAGGCTGTTGAGCTCATCAGACGTGTTTGGGGCCCTATGGCTGATACGACAAGCCCCAATTATTCTGGCGGTCACTGGGAAGCCCTGGAGCCAGATGGCACACCTCACGGACACGATACTTCACTCATACACGGATGGTCGACTTGGCCAGTGTCACTCCTGCCTCGATATCTAGCCGGACTTCAACCACTTGAGCCGGGATGGAAATCATTCAGCATAGCACCAGTTCTCGCTGGCTTGACACAGATCAAGTGTACTTTGGATACTGCCGTAGGCAGTATTGGCGTTGACATCGAAATCAAGCAAACAGATGGCCATAGTACACTAAAGATTCTCGCACCCTATGGCGTACGTGCACGATTGCAGGCACCTCCAGGCTGGGTCATCCAGGGTCCGGATTCTGTCGAGGGTACTGGACTATGGCAAAACTTTCTCATGTCGGATATTCCAGAAGACAATGATCAGAATACTTCAGCTGGAACGCAAGCAACCTCTTTCCCAAGTCCATCCTACACGCCAATACCAAAACAGAGCCTTTCCTCTAGAAAGATTCAGTCACTTCTATCTCGATTCACAGCGACCGCTGGCCAAACACACGCGTGATTCAAAAGCCAAAATATGTTCTTATTGATCCTGGGAAAATTTTGGACCGCTAATCAATGCTCATTTACGATACATATCAGCTATAGTCTTCCCACTTCACCAGGTATGCGGCAAAGGATCGATTGCAAGATCGAGAGAATCACTTCGCCCGGCAACGTCCTCTAGATCAGGCTCCAGATCCATCTCTTTCTTCAGATCTACATGCTGTGGTCGACTCGGCAGTGCGCGTCCAATAAGTCTATCCGCCTGAAACAAAGTCTCCACCAGGTCTAACGCCTCTTTCCGCTGTTTAATCCCCTCTTCTTCCTCAAATTTAACCTGCTCAATGACACGCTCGACATTGGAAGCAATTTTGGCCAGTTCAATGTCGTCAGATTTGGCTCCTGCTTGACGTCGCTTGCGAAACGAGCGTAGCATTGCCGCGATTCCACCATAGCGGTAGACACATACAAAGATAACGATAAGAGACGATATGGCGACGCCGATGCTGATGCCAATGGCTCCGATCGCTGCGGTAGAGTAGTGGGATGAGGAGACTGAAGGAGACATGAAGGCTGGCAGTGCTTTCAATGTTTTGAGTCAAGAAAAGCCGAGACGTGCTTGCGTATGTGAAGGGAAATGAATGGCTAATTCTTACAGCGATGTTATAGATTTTAGGAAGTCGGAACAAACCAGGCGGTTTATCTAGTATTATTCGCCCAGCGGCTGCATTGTGCAAAAAACCACATTGTTGTGTGTGAAAGCACCTCGTTCATGTCTCGTAATGATCACCCAACACAGTCGCATAAGCCGAGACACCAAAGGCCAAACGACACCCCAGAAATATGGTTTTGCGACAGTTGTCAAACGAAAGGTATACAGAATTCACAATGTCTCTTGATTTACCATCTAGCTGTCCCGCCTTGTCCTCACCGTCTCCCCGGGCCCGCTCCCGTACCCCCTAAATGCATCACTACTTGGTCTCCTCCCCTCATTAAACGGCCTAGAATAACTACTAGTTACACTCTTAGCCGTAAGCTGTATTTGAGGATTCATGGGCGGCGGTGGCGGCGGTGGAAACAAGTCCGCCATCGTAACACCTTCCGTCTTCGGCGGCGATCCATAACCTCGCGACGGCTCAGCGAAGCTGGCTTGTTGACCATACCCGGCACGCAGGCCAGGCGGCAGTGGCGAATTCATGGGGTCAATGAGATCAGATGATGGGCGGCCTGATCTTAGCTCGGCCCGCTGAGGTTGGTAGCCAACGGGAACGTTGTAGTAGTCTGTGTTGTCGTCTATGGCAGATGTGTAATTGTATTCTGCTGTCTTGGGGTAAACTCTTTCGTCGAGATCGCGCTGCTCCGCCGGTGAGAGAAAAGGATTCTCTCGAAGACCAGTTGAAGGTTGCCGAGTCAGTGAACGCGGATTGTCAAAGTCGGCTGATTCCGTTGCGCCTTCCTTGCGGACGTTGAAGGGTGT
Source organism: Stagonosporopsis chrysanthemi (assembly GCA_022560025.1). Lineage (NCBI taxonomy): Eukaryota > Fungi > Ascomycota > Dothideomycetes > Pleosporales > Didymellaceae > Stagonosporopsis > Stagonosporopsis chrysanthemi. The sequence goes on along the minus strand of JAFISE010000117.1, from coordinate 64,512 downwards.
ACTTATTTTCTCGTCGGCGAAACCCTTCAGCTCCTGGGTGTCGCGCTGGAGATCAAGAGGCGGAGGAGCGTTAGATCGTGTGCCGCCAAAACCGAATGTGGCAATGGAGTCTTTGCGCGTCCCCCCACCGGTTTCGATGATTGTTGTACGCTGGACACCAGCTTTCTCACGCTTGGCGATGTGCTGTTCCAGCCAAGTGCGGATGCCTACCATGCCGGCAGCAGTTATTTGCACCATCAATAGGAGACCCATGAGGCCCGCGACGGAGTTTGAGGTTAGAATCGCGTCAACTACGCAGAGTGATATCGATCTTAGTGCAGAGAAGCCATTGATGAAAGTAAGCTGTCCGAGGGCAAATACCAGTTGGATGAGAATACCACTGACGATGTAGATCCTCTGGTCTGGTGATTTAAGTAGCGCAAACGGAGCTTTGATGCCCACGAAATTGGCAGGGACAGGATAGAGAGCCTCAGAGCGAAGGCGAGCGATGGTGAAGCCGACGGTGGGAAGAATAAGGAGAAGAGTGATAAGGCCAAAGATCTGGGTCATGTTAGCTTGCAAATAGCCCTTCGGGGAATTGAACCTTACGCCGTGTGCATTTCTGAAGTGGCGAGAGTTGCCCATGCCCACGATACCTAGCACGATACCAATTATTGCAGAGATGCCGAATGTGATCAGTAAACCGAGTCGCCATTTCTTGTTCTTGATCTCGTTGACAGGGTAGCCAGCCAGAACGGAGAGGCGCCAGACAACACCAAGAATGAGGTACAGCGGCAGTGTAAGCAGAAAGGCCAGCATAATAAAGAGTACTGAGTAGGGGTCAGCCAAGACAACGGAGCGTGGAGAAGACATATTTACCATGGAGCGCAGTAATTATGCCAAAAGGGATGACCGGTAGTCCATTGATTGAAATCTCGGCATTTTTGAGAACAACACGAAACGTGTTGCCCTCTGATGTAAACTCAATAGGCCCTTGAGGTAGGGATCCGAGGACTCGTGGGTCTAGAGGCGTACTCATCACACTTGTCTTATTCTTGCTGCCGCTCATTGTACCAAGAGCCGCAGCAGCAAGCCCACCAATACCCTGACAGGTGAGTGTGTCGATTAACAGCTGGCTGCCACCCATCAGAGTAGCCTCGTTGATTGCTAGCGGGAAAGGGGACACTGCGCTGACGTTATCTTGAGCTTGGCGAGCGCTGAGAGCGTTGTGCGGTACTGCTTTCAATTAGTCATCTGTGTTCTTAGATGTTTCGTCGATCATACCAACAACTGCTTCATCAGCAAGGGGAGCAACGTCTCGTTGCCTCAACATTGGCCGAGGACTGCTTGCATTCTTGTTGAAACCTTTTAACACGTTGCCAATCAAGATAGTGCCTTCGCCCGTAAAACCGCGTGCAAAGGACACAACGGAGCCGTTGAGCGAGTCGTTAAATTTTGTAGCATCCAGAACAGGGACCTTCATCATTGCATCATCTTGGAAGTTTCCGCTCAGTAAATTCTGAAGACCTCCGATAGACGATAAAGCGGTTGCAACACCCTCAATGCTTCCTCTAGCGAATCCCTCGGCAGCCTTGGCTACATCAGCGTCCTTGAGGAGCTGCGGTGTGTTGTTCGATAATATGGCGCCGCCGGACGTCAAGAGCGTGCTGTTGAACAGAAAGTTAGAGACGAGGTTCTGCGTGAATGTCTCGGCTACTGTAGCTGCCTGCGTGCTGTCGCTGCTCACGTTACCGCTCTGCGCGATCAGAGAAGGTGTGTCCGCTGGCTTGAGTGCGAGACCAATTGCGAGGCCCATACCAATACCTGATCCAGCTCCTGCGGCAACAGCGGGGAACATGTTGGGGTCGATCATGCTTCCCAGGTTGCTGGTAAGATTCAAATTGCTTGCAAGGCCGTTGACATCAACACCGTTAAGAAGTGACTGACTCAAGCCCTTGGTGAATTGACTGACAGTCCCAGGCAAATCAATCCCTTGGAGTGGATCTGTAGATGTTTGTCGCTTCTGTACCATCTGATTAGTCTGGTTTGAGCCAAGTCCAAGTCCGTTCCTTGCACCCTCCCCGAGACCATTGCCAGCAGCTGCTGCAATTTGAGGTAGCTGTTGCATGATAGAAGCACCTATCCCGCTGCTTGCCGCGCTCTTCATCACCGCCTGGAAATCTATATTTGACACGATTGGGCCGCTGAGACCCAGTCCCAGGTTTCCCGCTATGGCTTCAATACCTGAGGCATTGGAAGGTAGGAATATCTGGTTCGTCAAATTGAGAGCTTTGGAGGTCGAGTTGCCAATACCAGAAGCCAAGGCGAATGCAGCCGGTCCGATGGATAGGTTCATCCCGCCCAGTGTTGGAGCGATCTGGCCGGCCAATCCATTTCCAATATTCTGGGCGGCGAGATTGATGCCCGTCGCTGATGCGTTAAAGGCACTGGCCACTTTAGATGCTTGTGCGGTGGCTGACCTCACGTCAGTGATGTTGAGGCCAGTAGATGCGCCGACACTGTTCACGTCAGTCTAATTCGAGGCGAACGTGGAATCCCATACCCAACACCAATACCGAGGAACAGAGCAGGGGTTGCAAGCCCTTCCGTAAAGGTAGTACCGAGATTTCCTACGATGGCGCTCAATCCCCCCGTAGTGTTCAAGCCCAGCCCGCCCAACAGGCCCCCAATATCGTCGAAAAGTCCGCGCTTCCAGCCTGCCACACTGTCCCTCTTACGCAGCTCCGATATGCTGTCTCCCAATGTTGCACCAAAGACCTCCATGTTTGGGATCCCGAACCGTTGTCCAATATCGCTTGATGTTTGTGCAACGGATTCGGTGAGACTAAGGACAGCATGGTGAAGTCGCGCATCTTCTCTGAGTGCGGTGATGGTGTTTGCCGATAGGAAGGTGGTCAAGCTATCGGGATACAGGTCCTGATGATAGGAGAAGATGTGTCGATCGTAGCCAAGGATGAAGGCGAATAGAAGTGCCGCAGTGAGCAAGACCGCAAGCGGCAGGTACCAGACCGGCTTACCAGCAGCAAACATTATTAGAAGTCGTAGTGGGTATCTCAAATGGTCGTTAATACATGAAGTGAATCGCTTAGAGTTGTTTGCCTGTGGCCTGCCACGGCGACAGCATCGCCAGGAAGTCGTGATAGGAGACGTGTATCTGCGACCGTGGATTGATTCGATACTATATCTCGTGCGACGGGGGACAAGGTGGCGAGCATACGATGCGCCAAGGCCGTAGGCGTCGAAACATGCTAAGCCTCATCTTGGTGTGTGGATGAGCGCAGGGTAGCAGAAGTACCTAGAGTGGAAGGCGCAGACCAGGCTGCGACTCTCGAGTCCACTTCCATGTGTTCCTGTCAACGGATCGTTGTACATTTGATGACAGATGAACGGCGTCAGCAATTTCGCGAATCAAAGCCCTGGATGCCGCCAAGGTGATGCCTTGCATGAACGAATCGAAGAAACAGCGATGGGCTACAGGTGCGAATGCGAACGTCCAATACCCCTCAAAACAGCAAGAACGTAAGACTGAAACAAACTGATTACATTCTCGGGGTATACCTAGTACCATCATAGGTTGCTTGAGGCGCTGTTAGGTGATGCGACGAAGTTGAAACGCACACGTTGACTAACGTGTTTGAGCGCCAAGGGGGCAGCAGGAACCACAAAACAACTTCGCCGCCCGAACAGTATCTGCAAACCAGAAAGGTTCTCGACGGGAGCATTGGCATGATGGAAAACCTGGCGGTACTGATGTGTAAGTTGTAAGAAGTGTCTACAGTTAAGATCAGTGAAAATGTCTAATCATTGAGCCTCTCTGGTGTGCGCCTTGTTCAGTATGGAAATGGGGGATCTTTGTTCTCGGGACAGGAAATCTCCTTGGGTCCGTAGAAGGAACTTGCATATCCGGCTTCCGTTCCGGAGTATCTACGGTGTGCCGAACGGTGATGATTTTCGGTTGCTGGCATCCCCAGTTGTAATACACTTTTCAGACCTGCCTCGTGTCCCATACTGCAAACGTACTCGCACTCGCACCTATTGTCAATTAGAGAAAGCAAAAAGACCACCCATTTCTCCCACGGCAGAATATTCTCCCTGAGGCCCAACCATTTAGCTCGGATCCCTAAAGACATGACCTGATTCCACCAAGGCTGACGTGCTTCCGTCTCTTCTAAATCTCACTTCTGTTGTTAATGACTGCTGATCTAGGATTTATTTTATTCGGTTTGGGATTGCGTCAGGAACTGGTCCGTTAATCTTGGAAGTCAGGGTTACTAGGGAGTAAAGCTATGGATCTACAATCCTGATAGATAGCGTCTGGCTTCGCCGAATGGAATAAGAGGAGAGGCTGCGGCATTTGTGTAGGCTTCTGCCAGATGCATAGTATCTCCAGATGGCGCTCAGTTTAAGTGCGTCCCACCAGCCAGCCATAGCTATGAATCTTGTCATCTACGATCAATGAATGACGACGCTTGAGCTCCACTTTTGCTAGACTGAAGACTCTTTTCAGTAGCCAAGTTCAAGGTGACCCCTTGGGCATCAGGAGAAGTGCTAGGATTAACATAGCGTTGACGATATTGACATGACAATGAGCAAAGCCGTGTTGGTTGATCCAAGTTATCGGGCATCGTTCACGATTGTAGTCTATGTCAGCATACTTCTACTGGTCAAAAAAGATCTAGATGGCGGTGCTGTCGAGATGTACCAATGTGAAAAAGCTCAAGCTTCGCCCACCTCAAGGCGGTTGTCTGTTGTGCATGTTGTTCGTTGAAGGTTGGAAAGGCGAAGTCGTGCCTACGTAACGATATTGCGCAACGCGTGAACATGGTAAAACAAGTGCCAGGATAACATAGAAGGACAACATGCGTACATAGTTACCAGTGAATGGATTGGCATCCGAAACTTCGAGAGAGGGACAATGGCGACGCCCAGAAGGACGCGACGTAAGTTGATGTGGTGTGGCAATAGTGTTCTGGATGTGTCGGCAAGGCGGCATTACGCTTGTGAGGGGAGAGGCGGAAAAAATCTACGTCACCAGTCCTGGCACAACAGCAACAGTGTCTTTCGACTGTCACCCCATCGCGTTTGTATATCGTCGACTTTGAACTGCATTTCGCTGCACCTCCGCGTTTCACCTTCAGCTGCATCAATCCCTTCGCACACCATGGTTAGCCAGCAGCTCGAGCAAGCGTATGAGAAGTACCGCTACGAAGTCCTCTTTGGCACCTGGCTTGTCGTGACCGGTGCGACCTTTATGCGCATCCGACGTCAGCCCTACTCCACTCGTCTCAAGGTTGAACAGTACGAAAGCATTTTCAAAGGAACGTCTCTCGGTGCCATCGTGCTCGGTATTGGCATGTCGCCGAAGCGTGGAATGAGACACGTCGCATAGAGCCTAAGCAACAACAACGAGGACAGTCTTCAGCGACTAACGGCATCATTTTCAATACCCACGAGCGACATACGAAGACGGACAATCTGAATATCCGAGGCAGCGGTGGAATGTTGACGCTCGCAACTGCTAAAACAAACTCTGGGTGACGCTTGGCATCTCCGCAACTTCACATGTCAACGCACCTCCCCACCTTCCTCTCATCACCCTTCGGACGGCAGGAGCGCCCCCAACACGCAGCATGCTGTTTCGTCTGGGCAAATTGAGCTTTGAGCTCAACCCTTGGAATCCACTGTATGCAGTGGCACCTTTCATTATCGTGATCGTGTCTGTTCCGCTGGCCGTCTTCGCTGTGGTCACGACATCCATCGCGCTTTCTTTACTGGCCTTTCGTGGCTTTATAGTCTACACACAGTTGGGCACTGCATTGTTAGGTGCCTGGGTGTCTCCAGCACCACCGAAGTCTGTTGCTGTCCAGCATCAGCACCCGTCCCCCGAACATTCATCTCCGCCGCGTAACCGCAACCGACGAAATAATAGTAATGGAAATGGGCCATCCTCACAAGAAATCATCCACCCCGCCTCACTCCTGGGCCCGAAGAGTGGATCCTTCACAGCACTGCTCGGTGAAGGAGGGCTCACGCGTGACTACGAGGGCGTGGGCGGCTGGAGAGACACCGGGAACGAAGACGAGGAAGCTTTATGGATGGGCATCAACTCGAGACTACAACTGCCGGCTGCGATACCTGGTCGACGACACCAGCGGCGGCACACAGGCGAACAAAGTCCCAGTCAGCGCTTGACCTGGAGTCCTGAGGCCTTCCGTATGAGCCCTGTGCAGAGTCGCTCAAGGACGCCGAACCGAGTCACCGCAAATGCAGGATATGATATCGGTGAGTACTTTCCTAGACAACCGTCGGCGGGCGATCGTCCTTTCAGCACCGCTTCAGATCCCCTGAAACGGCACGGCCGAAGACTTAGTGGCAGTGGCAGTAGCATCACAAGTGTTGCTTCAAGCCTGATGACCCCTGTGAAGGAGGCCGGGGAGTGACTCCCTGCGTTGGATGCACCAAATCGTGGATGCTGGGGCGGTCGATGCAACATCAGCGAACGCTGCACGCTTCGCGCCATAGTAGCAGCAGCGACGGACCGTGATCACTGGCTAGCTTGTACAATCAGCACGAGCTGAGATTCGTCTCGATTCTGGCAGTCGTGCTGCCTAAACCAGCAGGTCCGGGACTTCAGCTTCCATTACACTTCGGATCACAGGCGATGCACTGCATCTGGCTATTATGAATACCGTACGTTACAACGATCCAAACGATACATCTGGCCAAGAAACGGTGGCGATGGGCTTTGTGAGATGCTTGGTCATCAGCGTCTGTGTCACGGTAGAGCACGTATTCCATAACGGCGATCAGGCAAGCGCACGCCCAAAGTGATACACGCATTGTGTTCCACTGTGTCTGTCTGTCCGAAGTTGCCGCACTGTCTCAAGTGAGCTTTCAAGATCGAGAATGTGTCCTGGATGGTTACGTCTGAAGCGCAATAAAGAGATGGTGTTTTGTTATCAAGCGATCTGGCCCTGGATTTTATATCACTTATATTGTACTTGCCAACCGTATCAAATGCTATTTTGATTATCTATTTGACAGCTGGTTTACTTCCACAGCCTATCAAAATCGGTCTCTTCTGGCACGGTGGTCTGCAGGTCAGGCTGTGGAAAGTCTGTTTAACGTCCCCTCCTACTACTCATGCTGCCGTGCGACTATGGGTCTTCACATGAGAGAAATCCACCTGTAAATCACGATTGACTAAAATTGGGGAAAGAAACTTTCAAAGTCTCTAGCCATAAGTGAGCCACAAACAGTTTGTACAGGGTGATTCTACAGCAAGCTGATGCGTACTTTCTTCATGATCATTGGGCAGCTGGCGCGGCTTGCAAATACAGACAGAGGACTTGGTCTCTCACGAGTACATGGCTTTCTACGTCGGTCAAGGTAAACTAGGTGGGGACTGGAGGACAGCACTAGCAAGATGAATGATAATGTGGTAGTTTAGACAACTACAGCAATGATCAAGCGAACCTCAATTTTATTTTACTAGACTCGTATTATCACTTCTTACTAGCATGTTTTTGCAACGGACGAGTATTTCTATCCTCATTCAAAAAGAATTCTAGCCACGCTTCGAGACTACATAATACACCCCAAGATGACACGAACTCACCCGCCGTCTTTTTCCCACCGCACGACCCTTATCCTCCTCATCACTCTGCCCGCTGGAGCTGTGTTCGCCCTGATGATGAGGTTATGGCACTACGTCCGTAAGCGACGAGACCTGAAGCGCATACAGGTCCTTGACGAAGAGAAGGGCCGGATGCTAAGGCAGCTTAAGGTTTTGGCTACAGATGGAGATGTGCCTAGGCGATGGAGGGCTTCTTCACCGCTGGACACAGTCCATAGATGAAGGTGAGTGAGCGGGTGCCGTTTGCGCCTGTCGCTGGACGATCAGAAGCGTATAGAGTACCACGTCAACCATGTGCAGAGTGCACAAGAGATAGATTGGCGATAGCAGTTGATTCCTAGATCTAGACTCAATCTCCTATTTCTCTACTTCTTTCGTCGAAATGGCATATCCCATCAGATGCCCGCAACATAAACCATCCTTATCTAGCCGTTATTTCGGCTCACAAATGACCAAGAAAGGCGCAACCGCACCACCCACAAACAACCTCTTACTCTTGACATCATGAACCACTGTCGTTGCCCCGTTGATCTTCCGCGCCTCCTTATCCTCAATGACCTTCTTGACCTCGTACTCTAGCTTCCCCTCCCCGTTCCCTTCCAGTCTTCGAATTCTAAATACCGTCGCCGGCGAGATCTCTTCATACGGGTTCGCCATGCCCTTCATCGTCTGGCCCGTGTTAGGGAACCCAGGAACCCACAGATCACCTCGCTTATCAGGGGTGATATTGTCCAGTGGCATGCCAACGCGGATGGTATGCAGTTGCGTCAAAGTCTGGTTGGGCTGCAGCGCAAAAACCTTCACTGTTCCATCTGCCGAGCTAGGGACGTAGATCAAGCCGTCATGACCTTTAGCCAGGCCGTTGGGAAACTTGAGGTTCTTCCTGATGTCTAGACCGGGGGGTGGAACGGCGGGGTGGCATTCGGCGTTCGAGGAGCAGTAAGCAATTGTGCCTCCGCCAATGACCGGCTCGAGCTGTTTCCGCCACCCGACTTTGACGCCGTGGTCGTTAGTGACGAGGAAATCTCCGTTGCCGACTGCGACAGGGCGGTTGGGGGACCAGACAGCGGGAGAGTGGATTGTGCGCAGGTGTTTCATCTCGTCGTTTCCGCGCTTGAATTCGAATACCTCGACGGTTGCATTGGCGCCTATCTCTTTCGCGTCAAAGTAAGCGCCGTGATAGGGCGCTACATTGGGAAAGTAGAAGCGGATGGTCGAGTCGTCGATGTGTTCGCCGGTGAAGCCTACGAGGTCGAGGATTGCATCACCCCGTGCGCCGAAAGAGCCCTTGGGCATGATAGTCCGGTAAGAGAAGAAGTTGTTGGTGCCAAAGGAGTCGATATCGATTGCGATGAACTCGCTTCCGGTTGGTCTACGGCCTGCTACGTCCAGCTGGGAGATGGCAGGATTCCAGGCCATCCTGGACTTGGTGCCGGCGCATGCTGCGTACAGAACCCGCTCTTGTTCATCAAGCCAGAGATCTTCACAGGCTTCCAACTGAGGATGCTCGATACGCTGGCACGCGTATGGGAATTCGTCCAGAGATTGTATCTGTCGACCAATGCCAAGGCTGACGGTAAGAATATCCTTGATAAGGAGCTGGTAGATGGCAGCCGACCACGCCACAACGGCGCTGCAGTATATGATTGTTCCCACAGATGGCATTATGACGTTGCCTAAGGATGAAGAGATTCAGCACCCAGTAGACTATGTTTTTGAAGGGATGCACTATTTGCGAGCGAAATAAATAAGTACGCCTCAGTCAGGCCAGCATCAGCCTCTAGGCGAGCACGTGGGCGTAGGGGTGGTTCTCCGCTATCGGTGTTTCGCTATCTCACGAAATCTGATACTACGGTTCTCATGACCGAGGGTAAACAATCGCACTATGTATTGAGGGGCTAGAACCTTTGACGTCACAGACACAATTGATGTAGAACTGTACAGCCGACCACAGCCTAGACCTCTCTGAACAACCATTTCAGATCACAAGAATACGTCGAAACCAAAAACCAATTAAGGACCTTACTTTCAGATGACACTCTCAGCCTCCTTCGACGTGATCGGAACCTGTTTCGACTTCGGCGTCCCCATCGCCGCAATCCAGGAGCGGCTAGGCACGAAGCTCTCAACCGCCAAGAGCGACCCCAAAACGCTCTTCTTCGCATGGTTCTACGCCGCCCAGCGGGACTTCACATATGTTTCTATCGCGGGGTCGTACAACCCAATCGCAGATGTACTTCGCCTGACCTTCCGGCGCGCATGTCTGATTGTCGATCTTCCCGCCAGCGCAGTGAGCGACGATGACATCGCGTTCGTGATGAAGGCTTTCAAGAGCATGGAGCCGCGCGAGGGGCTTAAGGAGTGTTTTGACGGGCTGAGAGAGGCCGGGTGGGATGTCTACGGCGTTACGAATGGCGGCGTCGAGACCTCGTTGGCGTACTACCGGAATGCGAAGATTGAGCTTGATGCAGCGCATTTGCTCTCTTGCGACGATCTGAAAGTCGCTAAGCCGGACGTCAGGGTGTATGAGCGCGCGCAAGATCATTTGACGAAGCAGGGGTTGGGCGAGAAGGAGGACGGGAAGAGATGGTTTGTCGCGGCACATGCATGGGATCTGATAGCGGCGAGGGCAGCAGGGTTCAAGACGGCGTACCTGGACTTCGAAGAGCATGATCCGGTAACGGAGGTTTTTGGTGTATTTGATCTATACGCGAGTAGTATGAAGCAACTGTTGGAGAAGTTGAAGGATGTGAGCGAGTAATGTATGGAGCACCTAAAGCCCCGGTATAGCGCAGGAAAAGGGTGCTCTCATTAGCCTAGGTCTTGACGGCGGTAACAGGAACTATTCATCCAGTGCTTGTCTCAGCGTGGGAAGCACCGAAAACACTTGGTTCAACAAGAAATCGTGCATCTTGCTGCCTTCGCAAAGCTAGTCTGGGGTAACACATGCCTTCCAAACAATCCCAACATCTAGCCATATCGCCATTGATCAGCTTATTACCACTTCAACACCTTCCGAACCGCATCCGCCAACACCTTCCCCTCAGCCGCATGCGTCGCCGCATTAGGATGATAATCACAACCGGCCTCGCTTCCCTGAGTCGGCCAATCGACAAACACCGCCTTCCCGCCCAACCTGCCCACCGCGTCGTTCACCGCTTTCGTCTGATTCGTCTTCTGCGCGTCCGCCGCCGTCGGAAACCCATCGCTCAGCAAGGGGCTGTTGAGCAGGAAGAACTTGGCCTGCGGGTAGCGCTTCGCGATCTGCGTGACAAACGTGACCAGCGCGTCGGCGAACGACGCAGTGCTGAGCACGGGGCGCGCGGCGTAGGACTCCCCCGTCGCCGTGTACGCGAGGTACGACCAGTCGTTTGTGCCGAGGTTGATAACGACGGCGCTGGGGGACCACGAGGACGGGAATGGGTAGGAGTTGCTGGCGTCGTTGGCGCCGTAGCGTGTGTACAGCTCTGGGATCACGGGGCTGGTGTCCGGCACAGAGGAGGCGATGTTGCGCACCAGCCCTTTGCCGCTCCAGGCCAGCACATGGTAGTCTGCGTTCAGGGCGCTGGCGGCCAGGGCGCCGTATGTGCGTGGGTTGTCAGTCACGGCAGCATTGTTGGTGCACGGGTTTGTGCCGTCCAGGCCGTAGCCAACGGTGATGCTGTCGCCGATGATTTCGATCTGGCGTTTGAGCGGCTTTTCAGCAACGAAGGAGCCGTCGGTTGTGACGGTGGAGATGGAAACGGTGCCGAGAGCTGTTTCGGAGCGGCGGCGGAGGACGACGCTGTGTGTGCCTTTGGCGAGCTTGGGGGTGGTGATGGTGGTGTTTGTCACCTTGCCGATGAGTGTGGGTGCTTTGCCGTCGATGACAAGGTCAAAGCTGTTGTCGCCGACAATGTTGGCCAGGCTGATGGTCGCAGAGGTGCCTTTGAACGTGAATGAGACGCCGGTACCGGGCCAGGTGAGCTCTTTGGTCGCGGGGTTGACGCGCCCGAGGAAGCGGTATCCAGCAGCTGCAGCAGGCGCTGGTGCTGGGATGGCAGTAACTAGACTGGCGAGGAAGAGGATCGAGACGAACATCTTGGATGATGTTCTTTAAGACTGACAATCGATTTGGCAGGTTGTTTCACCACGGCCCTCAATTCTCCGTCAAGACTGCTGAACCAAATTCAACTCCCACGACGGGAACGCTTGTATTTGAAGCCTGCCATTAGATGAGCACGAGGGTCAGGTTGAAGATCTTAGTGAGGTTGACACCGGCTGCATAGTCCGGTTAATTTACAAGACTGGAGCTAGGTGGTGGAGGCAGACGTGTGATTGGCTGTGTTAGATTGCATTCGGTGTAAAGGATAGAGAGATGGGGCTAGCTCGCATGACGATGTATGTGTATCTGTCAGGTACGGAGTGTGCGCTCCGTGGTGTCTCGAAGGGGCCAAGCAGGTCGTTCTCTGCGGGGTATACGAAATTGTGGTGCTCGGACTTATGGACAGAGCTCTGAGAGTGGAGATTTGTGACTTGTAATGCTCGACTATCGCCGTGTCGAACTCTCGCGGAAAGACTGGTTGAGATGATCCAACTCTACTGGCGATACCGGATTGTATATATTAGCATTGCGCGTGATCTGGCAGACCTGCATTTGTGACCTGCGTCGTTTACTGCGCCAACATTTTCCTCGTCGCGCCCTCCATCCACAGCTTCGTATACCACCTGTGCAAAAGCTGAATAGACCACGGCTGCGGCTCGAGGCCCTTGCCCTCAGGCGTAGTGTTAACAAAAACACTCTTCAGATGAAACGTCGCCGTGTCCGCCTTCTCATCCGTGCTGACCTCCATTGAAAACAACCCGTCGCTCGCACGCTGCTCCTGGATGAGCGGCGAGTCACCACAACGCACGATAACCTAGCCCATTGTCAGCAAACAACCGCTCCCAGTCCCCGGCTCGCGACCAATCGAGTCCGGAAAACACCCAAGACGTACCTTGTTGGGCGCATGCTCCACGACCTCAAAATGATCCGCAATCTTCTCTCCAACGGGGTATTCGCTCTTCTCCAACGCCTTCACATCCCACAGATGATCCTCCCTCCCCGGTAACGCCCTGTACTTGCGTTCCATTATCCTCCTCTGCACGCGGAACCCAATGCCGCTCCAGATGCCCCTGCAGAAATCCGTCGTCAGGCGCTCCACAGGCACCTTGTCCCCCTCCTTGATCCCATAGCGCTCGCGGAACTTTTGCAGCGGCAGGGTCTTGACCGCGTGGTCGATGCACCCCGGGCCGTTCTTGAGCGGGTTATGCGCGGTGTGAGTTGGCGACAGCAGATCGGGAGAGGAGGTGTCGTAGGGCACGAAGGTCGTGTTGCGCGTGTAGAAGCTGAAGACGGAGTAGCCGAGCAGCGCGTTGGCGCCGGCGGCGCCTGCGAGGCCGAGGACGACGCCGAAGAAACGTTTTGTGCCGCTGATGCGCTTGAACTGTGGCGGGGGCGAGATGGTGTTCATTTTGGGCGGCGGAGGGTGGGGGGAGGGGCAATTGAAAGCAAAGGGACGTTTATCGCGGGCTCGTGTCGAGCGTTGGACGGCGGCTTCTGGAGGAGCTCTAGGAAGACAGAAATAGTGGCCGATAAGGCCGAGGTTATACCATTTTGGCGCTCACGCGCCCCAACCATGTGCTGCAATTCACAGTATTCATCAGAACAGCAGCTCTACAAGCCTATTTTAATATATTTTTAAAGCTACAATGCAATCTAAGATGCCCCTCAGGCGTTTGCAAAAAAGATTTAAGACTCTCACGTAAATTAGTGCCGTTAGATGAGGAGAAGCCTGTGCAGCTGCATACTCCACAACGCCCAGCTGTATCGACACAGGATGCTAGAGGGGTCCGGAAGGCATAGGTATCCACTACGAGGTGTATGGGAGCACCGGGATAGCTACACTGGACGAATCTCTATTCCTATAGGTCTTGTACGAAAGGATACTTCAAAACTATCTATCTGAACTCTGTAGAGGCTTCCCCTCTTATACCTGGAAGCTCGGGGAAGACTGTACCGAGGAGCAGTTGGAAGACGGATCTGAGTCGGGTAGTTGTCGGGTGGTGTAAGGTGGGCTTGAAGAACTGGGCTTGTTCTTACATTTTTATAGTTTTAAGTTACAGCTTTGCATAGGTACTGCCTTATAAGAGACTTAACTTAAATAGAAAGATAAATAGTAAGGTATACTGTACCTATATCCTCTTAGCTCTTAAATCTAAGCTCTTGTAATGTAAAAGAAAGTAGATACTCTATTAAGACTATAACTCTGCTTACAAGAGTGCCTGCACTTTAAAGTAGATAGATTACAATAGGAGAAGCTATATAATAGCACCCTCTAAGTCTCTAGACTTCTTAATATTAGAGACTTAGACCTCTGTACTTAAAAGGTTGTTCTACAATAAGCGTTATGCCTTGAATTTGCAGGTATTGCTTGCTTTTACTAGGTGTAGAAGAGACTATTACGAGCTAAGATTAACGCTACAGTTAATAGATATCCTTAACGCCTCTACAATATTGAAAATGTATACAAAGGCAGGGCAAGTAAATACTAGTAATTTTCTTTTAATCTGTCTACTCAGAACAAATTAATCTATTATGGTTGTGGAGCAATTGCGCTGTGAAAAGATGGCCTTATCGGCCACTATTTCTGTCTTCCGAGAGAGGAGCTTTGACGTCGGCGTTCTCGGTCTTGGGTTGCCGCGAAGTGCGAGGTCGACCTTGGACGATTGTGCGATCTCCCTTTGTGAACAGTATTCACTTAAATCACTCAAGAAGACTTGAGATTACAGAAGTCACACATGTCAAGCAAAGGGTTCGCAAGTCCACAACTCAGTAGATTTACAATGCTGCTGCGATGACAAAAAACTCAGTTAGAACTCGCTTGCGACCCGGAGGTTTTCGGGATGGAGATGTCGAGCAAGCCGAAGCACGTCGGGGTCTGATTGCATCAAGCAAACGCCGGCACAGTCGCAAACGGAACCAGACGATTATCAATTTCATTCAGATCACGAGCTGCTGAAGGCGGCAGCTCCTAGCTCCTAAACAACATAAGCCCTGCCTCCTCGGCATCTCCCTCGCTCTCGGCTTCGCTCTCGACATCCTCCTCGCCAAGCCTCAACCGCTTGCCGAACAGACTGCCAAATAGCTCATCTCGCTGCCTCTCTTCCCACTCCCCACGATCCTCGGGAGCCATGAAGTTCTGGAGCTTCTCCTGCACCGTGTACCGTAATCTTCTGCCCTTGCTAGCTTTTGTGTCGACTACCTTCTTCGTCTTGGCTTCCCTTGCTACTTGCCATGGTGCCTGCACAACGAACTCGGAGGTGCCATTGGCGTTGACGTCGGCAGAACGCTGCTCGAGCAGCTCCTTGAGGAGCAGTCCGTAGAAGTCGGCGTCGTCGTAGATGGCGGCATCGGGCTGGGCGCCCTTGTGGGCGGATTGCAGCGGTGCACAGGAGCGTGGTGTTTGCGTGCGAGTGACCAGGTGCGACGAGGTGAGCTGAGAGTCGAGCACCTCGGTGATTGTCTGCTGTGCCGATGCGTTGAGGCGTGCCTTGTTGTTTGTGACAGTCGTTGCTTTGGTCTTGTTGGACCATCGCTCCAGCACAGCCTTTCTGTGGGGCAGCGCCGCCTTCTCCGTGCTGCGTATCGATGACCAGATGTCGCTGGAAGAAATGTTGGCATCGAAGGTCGTGCGTTTGCGCTTCTCGCCGGTTCGCGACTCCTCGAGTGAGATGCGGAGATCAGTGAGGTTGTTCAGCAGCGTGAGCGCCGCAGCCTCGGCGGCCGAAACAGTGGCGTCGGGCGCTGTCGCGTCCTTGTGCTGCTCGGCAATCATAGAGTTTGTCGTGATGAGCGCTTTCTGCAGTCGAATGCGCGAGTTGAGCAGGGTGTCGAAAGTCTTGCGCTGCGTCTTTACAGCCTGGCCCTTTGCAACGTCTGACTGCGCCCCAGCGGCGAGTGTGGATGTTATGGACTTTGCATCCTTCATCAAGTCGCGTACTGCGGCTGCTCCTGACTTGGCGTCGTCGCCAGACTCGTTGTCGTCCGAGTCCTCCTGCTCTTCTGCCTCACTCTCTTCGTCTTCGTTGTTCTCCTCGCCATCCATGTCTACGTCCTCGCTGCCACTCTCCTCGTCCTCGTCTGAGCCAACATCGCCGTCAATCAAGGCGTTGAGGCCCTCTGAAAATTCTGCCTCTTCGTCACCGCTAAGGCTGTCGTCCTCGTCATCGCCATCCTCATCCTCATCGTCCTCCTCGCTGTCTATCTCGTCAAAGCCTTTTGCGAATGGATTGTCGCTGTCGCTGTTCTCGAGGTCATCGCGGCTGACGCTCTTGCCTGCATACTGCTTGCCTAGTGGCTTCGTCTCTTGTTTCCTCAGCTTGCTCTTGCCAACCTTCTCGTAGTGCTCGCGCCCCGCATTGACATCCTCCTCTTCATCGGAGATATCGGCGTCTGAGCGCTCGTCTTCGCTCGAGCTGGGCGCAGGGTCGAGCAGTGACTCGGGGTCGAAGTCTAGCAAAGTTTAGTTCGACAAATCTGAAGAAAACACCAGACGGCTGACCTTTGAGCTTGGATTTGGCCATGTTGCGCAAAAATGTGGCTGTAGCGACTGGTGCGACTGGTGCGTGCGGCGTGCAAAGTTGGCTGCCACAAAAAAGTTCGAGCAAGACGCACGGGCGCGGTCGTCGCTTCCCCACCGAGGCGTGTCACCTCCGAGAACGCCGCAACACGTCGACACCTCGCCATGCTCAAACCACGACTGTTCTCAACGCTGCGCTGTCTGCAGCATGAGAATCCACTCGTACGTCGATAAGAAGTAGAATCAAATGCAGTGGATTGATTGTCCGCCCAGGGCCTCCCCCGCTCCGGCGCACCTCCACAGCTACCGCGCATGCAGCGAGGCCTGCCGCAGCGACGAAGCATAAAAGATGTCAAGAAAGTGGTTGCAGTCTCCTCAGCAAAAGGCGGTGTTGGCAAGAGCACAATTGCTGGTATGCGCACTACTGCACCTCTCAACCACATCATCACCACTCACAACACAGTCAACCTTGCCCTCAGCTTCGCCCGCCGCGGGTACAGAGCCGGCATTCTCGACACCGACATCTTCGGCCCCTCGATACCCACCCTCCTCAACCTCTCCGGCGAGCCTCGTCTATCGAGCAGTTAGTCCCACACGCCACCATCCACGCCCGCTCTCTGACACTGCGGCAGACAACCAGCTCATCCCCCTGTCCAACTATGGCCTCAAGTCCATGTCCATGGGCTACCTTATCCCAGAGTCCTCGCCAGTAGCATGGCGCGGCCTCATGGTTATGAAGGCACTGCAGCAGCTGCTCCACGAAGTGGAGTGGGGCGGTCTGGACGTGCTGGTGCTGGACATGCCGCCCGGCACGGGCGACGTGCAGCTCACCATCACCCAGCAGCTGAACCTGGACGGCGCGTTGATTGTGTCGACACCGCAGGACTTGTCGCTCAAGGACGCTGTAAAAGGCGTCGAGCTGTTCAAGAAGGTCAACGTCAATATGCTGGGCCTTGTCTGCAACATGGCTGGATTCAAATGCCCGGGCTGTGGCTCGGTACATGAGGTGTTTGGCAATATGGGCAAGATTAGGGATATGTGCGCGAAGTATGAGTTGAAGATGCTGGGTGAGATTCCGCTGCATGCGAGCATTAGCGATGATGCAGATCGCGGTAAGCCGACTGTCGTTGCTGAGCCAGATGGCGACAGAGCGAAGGCCTTCCTGGACATTGCTCGCCAAGTCGAAGCCGTAATAGGCTTGACGAGATGATAACGCTTCGTTGGATCTGCCTGCACACTAGGTCCTTATGTCGGACTTATCTCAACAATAGACACGGGCACTGTTAAAGGTGAAGCGGCCAGGGCTGACCCGGAATGGCAGAGGCCTTGCAAGCGAGCCATGCCATACATCAATAAGCTTTCTTCTCGTCCCAATGCGGAGTCACTACGCATCATACCCTGTATCGCGGCGCATTTCAGGTCACTCGGTTTGGTGGTCAAGCCTACGCCTCTAAGGGGTCCAAATGCAAGACTGCAGCCAATAGGATGTGGCGTTGGGCGCCAAACATGCGGTGGCGCTTACCTTGCATTCCAGCTGGCCAGCCTTGTATCGACCAAGAACCATAACAGACGTCTAGTGTTCTTCCCAGACGCCACTTCAGCTGAACATGCCTCTGAGCGGTCTCGCCTTTCTTGAATTGGTGGGGTTACAGAGACTGCATCTCGATACGGTAGAGTAGGGTTGTGCAACCCCTCTCGCATACGCGACCCTTGTGTCAACAAAAGCTCTCAATCTACCCACCACTCCTCCCTGCCCCAAGACGTCGCGATGGTGATAACTCGAGCGCCTACGAAATACCGTCGGATAAGCAGTCAGGTACATCATGGTGAAGATGCTGATGATTTTGAGCTGCTTCAGCATCCTCCGTTGTGCGACAAAGACGCCGCTATGATGTTGATGTGTGCTGACAACTGGTAGCAGAGCTGTGGTCCAACACCAGCACTGGGACGCCGGTACTCAAGATGTTCACCCCATCATCACACTGGATGACGACCCGGCTGTGCCAGTAGTACCACAAGATTCGCCCGAGGTCTTTGTTGGGCCCAGTCCACGAGTTCCATGGTATCGCAAAACTTTCACCGGCTGGCGTGCTGGAGTGATCCTCTCTTTCACCGGTGCCGCATCAGTGTGCATCTTCAATATTGCCATTACCGCATATGTGTGGAGCGGCCCATACGATAAGCCAAACAGCTCAATTGGTACGCTCTTTCACGGTAGCTGTACGAAGACAAGAACTCTAAACGTGTGGATACATCTTATCGTCAACATTTTAAGCACGCTCCTCCTTTGCGCAAGTAATTACTGCATGCAAGTTCTCAGCGCGCCTACTCGAGAAGAACTCGTACGCGCCCACGCAAAGCGTATCTGGCTTCATATCGGAGTACCAAGTCTGCGCAACCTTCTACACATTGGTCGCGCGCGAGCATCTCTGTGGCTCTTTTTGTGTCTCTCGTCCATACCACTCCATCTGCTCTTCAATTCTGTTGTGTTTACAAATATGCAAGCCAACGAGTATACAGTCGTTCCTACGACACAGGATTGGCTCGATGGCGCTCCATACAACACGACTTCATTTGTCGATATTGAAGATCCCGAGCCCTTTGTATCTCGTCTGGACGCATGGAGGCCGAACTCAACCAGTTCGTCCACACAGATATATCAAAAAGTCGACGCGGCAACTTGTTTTCGGAAATATGACGAACAATACGTCTCAAACTCTGGCAATTTACTCATAATCCAGGATCGCCCAACGGTTTGGCGGAACTTGGCTCTTTGGGGGCCGCGCTTTCAGCCCAATGGTACTTTCAAGTGGACGAAGCATTCGTATGACCCCGCGACCATGCATGCCGACCTTCCATTTTCCAGCAGTCCTGACATTTACCCTTCGAACGGGTGGCGATGCCCCTCACTCACAACGAGAACCTGCGACGTGAGCAACACCAACGAAGTACCAAACAACAGATCAAATTGGCAGCCTTTTGGGGTACCTATCAATCATTGCTTAGTCGAAGAGGTGGCCGAACAGTGTAAGCTGCACTTTAGTTTCACTATCGCTCTTTTCGTCATTATCTCCAATTTCATCAAAGTAGTCTGTATGACTGCAACATTCTTTATGTACCGCAGTCAATCGCCCTTAGTCACATTGGGTGACACAGTAGCATATTTCCTTGACAACCCCGACCCAGAGACCGAGAAGCGCTGTCTGTTTTCGAGAGACCTGATCGAAGCTCAATGGACCTGGGAGAGAACGCATGGAGCAAAGAAGGATGGCCTTGGTGTCGTTCCGGAGCGCTTTGATCCATATCGGTGGAGGTGGCAGACTGCTCCAAGCACTCGTAGATGGCTTGCTACCTATGTTCTGTAAGTGATCCGTGCACTGACTACATGTGATAGCCCACTCTGATGAATCCAGCTACACTGCAGCCATCATCGCCGGATTTACTTGCATGGGCTTTTCACTACAAGGAATGCCACGCGACCCCAGGAAATTGTGGGCCATTGGTTTCGGGGCCATCTCTGGAAACAACCTGATGGACCTCAGTATTTCTCTCGGAACGGGTGTCCTACTAGCAAATGCTCCACAGGCCGTGCTGTCGTACCTCTATCTTGCTTTCAACGCTCTCTACACCAACATGTTCGTAGCAAGAGAATGGTCCCAGTACATAACAACCCGCAAACCCCTGCGTGTAACCTCTCCGCGCGGCTACCAGCGCAGCACATACTGGCTCAATGTGCCTTTCCGATGGGCTATCCCAATGACCATTCTTTCCGGCTTGTTCCACTGGCTTGCATCGCAGAGCATCTTCATGGTGCAGATCGCCATCACAGAGAGTCGGGACCGGCTAATCACGCGTCAGGTTTCCACCTGCGGGTTCTCGCCGCCGGCTATCATATTGTGCACTGTTGTAGGCTCTGTCTTGGCCATCGGTGGTATCTTTGTAGGGAGACTCAGATACGCTGCTGGGATGCCTGTGGCGAGTAGTTGCTCCGCCGCTATCAGTGCTGCTTGTCATCCATTGCCGGAGGAAAAGAACGCGAGTTTGCTGCCGGTGCAATGGGGCGCTGTTTCGCATGGGGATGGACGCTTGACAGAGGGCAGAGACGCTGTAGGCCATTGCACTTTCTCCGGCCTGCCAGTACAGCAACCCATTCGAGGACGAATGTATGCCTGATACGTATGAGCAACAAGCTGCTCTTTGCGTAAATGCGACCAACTGATCGAGCTATCGATTCTGTCAAGGCTAAACTGTCTCGCTAAGATTAGTGGCAGTCTGTCATCGACCCGTTGTACAATACACTCTTATTGACTTCCTCCGTGCTCGGCGTGACATCCAACCCGGGGTTCCCAGAAAAGAAGTTCACTGGCTTCAATCCTACCGTCATCTTCTCACAGGGCATGACAGGCCAGTCCTCAATGCGCGGATTATGCGTTGATCCAAACGTATGCCAAACCACCACGTCCTCGTTCCTGACAATTGCCTTCTTCTCGTCCCCCGCCCGCTTTGCAATCGCACTTGCGATTCCCTCCCCGCCCATGGACTGCATCGTGTATCTGCCCGATGGAAACATCTCATCCTCGCGGTACTTAGTCACCCACACCGCATGCCTGCCGTACTCCGAACGCCGCGCGTGGAAAGAGGAGGGATGCGCGAGGAGCATCTGGCTGGGGCAGGGCAGCAGCTTGAACGCGACGGGTGTCTGCGTCACCGGGTTGACGACCGCTTCGTTGACAATCTTGAAAATCCGGTTCCGAGCAATATCGAGATCGAAGCCGCCTTCCCGCTCAACATACTGTGCCCGAGTTTCGTACCCGACGCCGAACGGGTTGTGCTCGTCCATGGGCATGGGATGCGACTCCTCCACCACCACCGAGTTCTTCTGCCCGTCAATCGCCGGGTCGATGCGCAGACAAAACAGGTGCTGATGGTACGGCGCCAGCACGCCCGGAGCAACAATCGTCCCATATGGTGGCTTCGGCTCCTTTAGTGCAATCGGCACCGTCGACAAAATTCCCGTCGCCCGTACTTCGTAGTTGATTCCCGCGTCCTGCCCAAAATGGAATGCGAAAATGTACTCGTAGTTGCTGACGGTAATGATAGTCTGCAGCACCAGCGTGCGCGCGCGCGTCACGACTGCGTGGCCGGTGCGGAAATTCGTGTGCTTCCAGAGGATGCCGTCGTCTTGCTCGTGCATGCAGATTACGTTTGGTAGCCGCAGCGGCAGACCTGAGGCAGTGTGATGCCAGCCGTCGAAGTACTTGATCGTTCCTACGCATTTCCCGTTAGCACGTCAATCTCTCCCCTGCTCGACACCGCCTCCCCCCCCCCCCCCGTGTGGCCCCGCAATAGTGAATGGAAGCTCGAGCGTGACCTACCTAGACAATCACACCCCAACCCCAGGTTGTTAGCATTCACCCCCGCCCCGTCATTGCCTAGATCGAATGCCCCCTTTCTAGGATACGGCACCCGTGGATCTCCATACGGCACAAACATCTCGACCAGTGAGAGTCGGTAGAACACTTTCCTCCCACCGTACCGTATGTCGTGCAAAGTCAGCCCCTCACGGTAGTTGAAGCCCACGCGGAACGTCCACTTCTCCCAGGCGACGCGGTGGCCCTTAACGCTGAAGGACGGGCCTTGGGGCTGGATTATTTTCAGCGGCATTGTGGTACTACGGGGAGAGGGGCGGAGGTCGGGGTGGTATTCGGCGTCCGGGGAGTGTTTAATGCGAGCGTCGAAGGGTTGGGCGGTGTTGTGGACGGATTCATCGCTGCGTGTAGGGAGGTGGTACACTTTTGTGACTTGCAAGGCTTCAGAAACCTCGGCGCAGAGCGCCAGGGGGTGAGCGTAGTAGTTCGCGTCTTGGTGGGGGTTCAGGCGGGCGTAGAACCAGCACTGCTCTATGTCAGCTCACCACAATTTGTCCTCACGGCCAACCTCTCTCCTTCCCCCTCCCACAGAATAGTCTTGCACCAAGAGGAGAGATGGATACCAACGTACCATCGTCACCCGTCCGCCCATATCCTCCACCCCATCCGTCGCGTACGCCCACGGCTCGACCACCACTTCCGCCCCCTCCGGCAGCTCCAACCTCCTTACCTCCTCCTGCACCCGTGCATCATCCATACACGCCCGCTCCACTTCTTTCATGTACTCCGTGTCGATGTACGAGTGCCGCCCCTCCACGACGTTCTTCTCCACCACCTCCCCAGAGCCACTATTCGTTAGATCAACTATCAACTCCACTAAATCATTCCTCCCCGTCTTTGCGTTCGAGACGAGCACGTCAACACGTGCGCGTCGCGGGACAGGAGGAAGTGGGGATGCGGCGGCTTCGGCGGTGAGGTAGGGGACGAGGAGGTGTTTGGGGGGTTCGAGGAGGGTGATGGCGCGGAAGTTGGGGGTGGGGAAGAGGGGGCGGATGAGTTGTGCGGCCTGCGAGAGTCAAGATGTGTTTTAAATTACAAATTGAGGTCTTCAGTTTATCTCAAATGAAGTGCATATCTGGGCAGGAGGAGAAGAGGATGAATGCAGCTTACTCTCGTGATCTCCTCCGGCGTGAGGGGATCGAGTGGGTGAGGCGAGGACATTGCGCTGGACGAACAGAATTGCCTTTTCTTGTATAGATATCCAAAACTTTGGTACTCCAGGCTATGGATGAAATAATCTGAGGAAGTCACACTCCTTTATACACCTCTCGTAGTCGTCCCCCGTGCAGCACTCTCATTGGCCACCCCACCGCCTCAGCCCTAGCGCAAAACCGCCTTGCTTGCGCCTGCCTCCAAAGGTTCGCCCCGGCCATCTTCACCTCCAAAGGCTTGATACCCTTCGCGGCGTGTCCACCACACCACACCTCCAAAGGTAATCCGGTGACGAGGATTTCGCACGCCATGGATAGGGAGATGAGGTGAGCGGCGGCGTTACGTAATGGCGATTTGCAAGCATAGAACATGAAAAAATGGAGGGCATTGCGCGCTGTGAGCTGGATATTCGTGCGTTCTGGTGCAGGCTAGAATCAGAACTACAAGGTCGATTGAGATTGAATTTCTCATATCTCTGACCTTGGGATCCTCGCTCCGTTTCTTGTGTGGGAAGATCGTTGAGCTCCTAAGACCTCAGTGATCGCTTCGTTGGCATGACTGTGAGGAGTGACTTGATGGGTCTCCTCAACTCTGCTGGATATAGTTGAAGTCTCGGATCTGCTGCTACTCGGACGCAAAGATATCCTGTCAGTGATAGCGCACGTGTCAGAAGGAACCAGCTCTGGTCCTCAGTCCTTAAAGTCAAGTTTTCATCCTGCATAAACACTCCTGCAGCGCGAATGCATTTTTTTCGCTCTTGCATTTCATCCCCATCTTCCACTCGCTACCCCTCCAGCTTTGAGTCTTGAAGATCTTCAAAGACTGACCTCAACAACAGGACCATGATACGTCTTCCTTGCCCACACAAGATAATACACCGCACTCAACAGCGCGATCGCACCTGTGACCAGGATCGACCAATTCATAGTCGCGGGCGTGACGTCCTTGAATGAGGGCCAGAAGCTGAAGAAGAACACGAATGTGAGATATGCGCATGCGAAAGCGTTGTTCACGATGCCAAACGTGCCAGGAATCTTCCAAGGGCCCCAGATGGCGCGGACCATGCCATCGTCGGTGGTGGATGGTGTGCTGTGATCAAAGGCAGCGCTGCTGGGAAGTATGGCGCCAGTGCAGCGGCGGTACAGGAGAAGGGAGGCTGTGAGTAGGTAAGAGGCAAAGAGACCGGCAATGGAAACGGAGATGACGCCATTGAAGGCGGTAGTTGAGCCGACATTGATGAGCGCGAGAATGCTGGCGACGATGCTGGTGAAGGCAACGGCATTGACTGGGATTGATGTCCTATTGCTGATCTGCTCTGACGTCAGTGACTTTCGTGCTTGATCAGAACGGCAACCTTACTTTGCTTAGCTGACGCCACCCAGGGAGGCCCTTGTCTCTTGCAAATGCCCAGCAGATGCGCGAGGTTGAGGCTGAAAACCCGACATTGGCACTGATCGTGAGAACCATGACAATAGAAGCCATGACAGCGGCACCCGATCGCGATTGCACGGCTTGGTGAAAAACAGCCATGAACGGGAATGCAGGGTTCTCTTCGAGGACTGCGTCAATGTCGCCCAGGCGCAGGAGGACTGTGATGACCATGACAAAGCCCAGAGATCCGTTAATTGCAATACCTGTCATAATTGATCTTGGCACCACGACTTGAGCGTTATGGATTTCTTCCGACAGCTGTGCCGATGTAAGTTATCGAGGTGAGGCACAGAGCATGGTGAACTTACATGAATCGGTCCGTCTCCACCAACGAAGGCGAATACGCTGCCCATAATGCCGATGCAAAATGACAGGCCTTGTGAGTCCCAACCACCCATGTTGACGAAGGTGGTGAAGATCTCCTTAGCGTCGCCTTTTGGGCCAAGTATTAGAAGAGGGATGAGGATGGCGAAGAAACCGAGGATGTGCAAGACGAGCAGAGCCCCTTCGAACTTCGGCAGAAGCCATCCTGCAGCTACATTGATGAAGACGCAGAACAGAATGACTGCCCAGTAGAGCAGCGTAACGTGCCAGTTCTGTGGGACATACGTGTCTGGTTGACAGAGAATCAACAAACCCTGAATCAGACCGCCAGTTAGGAAGCAGCCAGAACCAAGAGAAGCCAGCCAGCCGCAAAGCGTGAGCCATCCAGATGTGTAACTCAGAAGCTTGGATAGACGTCGAGGCGCTAGCATCGACACCCAATGATACTGTCCACCCGATGTCGGCGCAATGGAGACAAGCTCTGAGAGGACCATGAAGACAGATACGGTGCCGAACCAGACCACCAGGTAGCCATAGATGACGCCTGCAGGGCCGCCATTCTGAAAGCCAACGAGGAAGAGTCTGCAAAAACGTCAGGCAATATTACAAGCTTGTGTCATCGTTCTGGCTTACACCAAAGAGCCCTCCCAAGTGATCAGGACCGTGCAACTGAAACCCAAGATCGAGAGAAAGCCAAACCGTCTCTGGAAGACACTAGTCAGCGAGGTCATGCATGATGGTCCTAGCTACCCACCTTCAGCACTGCTTTTTTACCCAGTCTGGCGAGTGCAAGTTGATCCTTGTTGTCGGTGCTCGAATAACTCGGAGAGACAGTCATCTCAACCTCGTTGCCCTTTACTGAGGGAGTGGGCGCCATTGTACGACCAGTAGAACAGGACGGTTGAGGGAACGATGACCAGTGAAGACACCGACGGAAGAAAACAGAGGGACGCAGGTACGTGAGCAGCGTGGGTAGTACCAGGTGTATGAGGTGCACCTCGCTGGTCAGCAAATCGGGGTCCAACCCTTGTAGCCTGCGCGTCGTAAACGCAACGCGACATTAATCGAAAGAAGACAAGCCCGTCCCGTCCCGCCCGTCTGGCCTGCCGGATAATCTTAGGCGCGTGTAACACATGCACAACATGCAGGGGTGAACGCCACAGGAAAAATCCCGACACCGAGCCGTGAGGATTCCTCGGGTTGGACGCAAATTTCTACTCGACCAAAAGTGTGATCCAAATCAGCACGTGGATACCGTGTGACAAGTTCGCAAGTC
Source organism: Stagonosporopsis chrysanthemi (assembly GCA_022560025.1). Taxonomy (NCBI): domain Eukaryota; kingdom Fungi; phylum Ascomycota; class Dothideomycetes; order Pleosporales; family Didymellaceae; genus Stagonosporopsis; species Stagonosporopsis chrysanthemi. Next base: position 38,664 of record JAFISE010000117.1, on the reverse strand, counting down.
TACTTCTACGAAAGAGCTCTCTGGGGTATCCATATACTGTACAGTTGCCTCTCAGATATTTCGGCTGATGTGAGAAAGTGAAAGTGATGGTGTGACAGACTCAGAGGTGTGAGCTTTGTGCACGGTCAGCGGGTTCGACCGAAACAGCCCAGCTTTTGGACACATTGATCGACTTGCCTGGCGCAGATCGCTTCGTTTGCGATGAACGCGAAACGTCCATGAGCTGATACTCTCGTCCGCTGTACCCTTTTGAAGCATACTCTCCCCTCCGGCGGCTTTCGTCAACTCGAATTAGCCCAGACTCGAATCCTTCCATGAAGATTTTGGTGTATGGCAAACACGTTGTGGCAATAGCAAGGCACTGCACTATCTGATTGCAGGAAGCAGACCGCCAGTACCCTAGAGTCAAGTCTTTGCTGGTGGGTACGCTGTTACTTTCCTGATGAAAGAAGGCCAGCTGGATAGCAGCTGCTATGAGCACCCTGTGGAATGGTCAGATCCTCTCTTCAGACAGAGGAATTGAACATACAAGATTCGACAAGCGAACAAGCACATTATGGAGGCCTTCCTTCGTCGCGCGACTCGCAGCTGCCCCGTGATTCCCAGTTCTAGTGCAATTATAGCAACCTCTGTGAGAATATTGAAGATCGACAGGGCATTCCACCAGGCAAACTTTAGACAGTCAGAAACTAGCAACGATACGTGTAAGGAGCAACCTACCCGGTCAAGACATCTGTGAAGGCTCCTGTCCCACGTGCGAGGAATCTTGCACTCGAAGCTTGCAATAAGAATGGCACATAACAGCCATAAGCACACAAAGACCCCGACGCCGTAGTTGATCTTACGGTGCAGTTTTGAGGGGGTCAAATTGTGGACAAATGCCACAATGGCCAGCTTTGAGAAGCCAAGCGATGCGAACAACAGAATATTTGCTGCGTATTCAGCCTGCAGTAGTAGTCAGATCTGGTGTGGCTTTCGGCAGTCAGATGCTTACTTTGAGGCTCGACTGAACACCGTTGATGCTCAAAGATGCAGCTGGCTTGCCGAATCCAAACCGACATTGGAGCAATGCAGCAGTGGACTGGAGAATACAGAATATCTGTGTGAACAATCAGTGGCAGAGTCCACGGTAACACATTGGCTTGCGCTGACCAGAGATGCAAGGAGGAATGCCGACTCTGCCCTGAGAGCTCGGAATACGTAAAGCTTGATGCCAGCATGGGTGATGAACGCTAGAAAGCTCGTCACGAGACAGAACCAAACGATGATCTGGACAATGGGCGTTCGATTCGAGTCTGATAAGATGACTTGGTCCAGTCGTGTGGGCATTTCAACGGCAAGAACGGGTCTGCAGAGGTTGACCAGCGACTATGACAACGAACATGTCTTTTTCCTTCTGTACTACGACGCTTTGTCTGGATATGTGAGACATGCATATTGGGCAACATGTTGTTTGAGCCACGCCCCATAAAGACAGTAAGACGGGATCCTGCCGATATGACGGTGCGACCATGCTCGACAGATTCGTGGCTGCCACAAGGTTTGAGTGATATTCCGTGTCACATGAAGTCTTCAGCATGTCTCCTTTGATGTATGCCTGGCTCTCATTCCACAAGACAGCCGTAAAGATGGGCAGGCCGGCCCTGGTTCTTCTGCGCGTTTCTGGCAATCCGTGTGCACCTTTTAGTCTAGGCGATAGCGTCGTCGCACACGTATGCCGTGTAGCGATGATCATAAGCGAAGAGAAACAGCAATTGGATCGCACACGTTTCTTGTTGGGCGTCAGAAGGCCCGGCTCATTTTCGCGAATCACGTCTTTGTCAAACAACGTGTTCGCGTCAGATCGGCCGGAGTGGTGAGACAGGACATCTCGTTCCCATGCCTGTACGAGTGACATGCGATTGGTGTCTGTACTGCAAGTAGGTTTGTTGTCTACCCGATAATCAAGCCCATTGGCACAAGCAATTTACACACAAGCCACCAACGGCAGGGAGGTCGCTAAGCATTGGAGGATGTGCAAGATAAGGCGTCCCTCCCGTGTGGGCTGACCCCCGTTGCTCTACCTGGCCGCAACTGTAATAGCCGCGGATGAATTTCTCGACTGTCATGGCATGTTTTCGCGGCCGATTGGACAAGCTTGGGGGTCCTCTGTGCTCGACTTGCTGCCGTGTCTATAGCTCAAAAAACCGATAACGGTCTACCGTAAATCGCAAGGTGCCTTGTCAGCTTCCTTAAGTCTGCGATCTGTATGGTCATTTCAGTAATGCCGTTTGTTCAGACCAGGTTCCGGGGTGCGAGTTATAGGTGTGATTGCTCATGTGAGGGTGATTGCCTTGCTTTGGATCATCCCTCACTAGGCCGGCTCGAAAATGCCTAATTCGTGGTGCTATGTATATGATGACCAGAGCTGGGATTTGCGGATCAAGGCTCGCTTTTGGATACACGAATAAGGAAGGAAAACTCCGCAAATAAGCAATGTCGTACTTGTCGACTATACTTCGGGCCTGAACGAGGCAACGGTGCTGCCGCTGCTACCCGCTGGGATCTGGCCACGCATGCTTGTGGTATCGAGTCACCAAGAACCTATTGCGGTGGTTGGTGCCCATAGCTCAACAGGGGAATGGCATTGAGGAGGTCTAAGTGATGAAGGGTCACGGGCATACGAGTGTGAGTGCTGACGTAACACATGAGGAAGCAGCGAACCTCCTCAGGGTCCAGCCAAACACCGCAAACAATCATGTCAAGCCTCACTCCTTGATTTCGGTGTCGCGACACGTACAGTCGCAGCAGGACACGATTCCTGAAGCCAGGCCTCAGCTGGCACCTCGAATAACAGCAATACCCGCTCAACGACGCCGCCAGTCCAGCGTAGACACTCTGACTAAACCACTCGCCGCGCACCGCGCACCCCAATTCCACGATGCAAGGCTTCAACATGGGGCGGTACTACCCGCCAGACGCCTCCAACGCGCCATCCTTCAACAAATCTCACCCGCTCGGCGCCCGCGCAAACAAAATCTCCCAAGGCGTCCTCACTGTGCGCTTCGAGCTGCCTTTTGCCGTATGGTGTCAGCACTGTACGCCCGAAGCGATCGTGGGCCAAGGTGTACGCTTCAACGCTGCAAAGAAGAAGGCTGGCAACTACTACAGCACGCCGATATGGAGTTTCCGCATGAAGCACACGGCGTGTGGCGGCGAGTGGGAGATCAGGACGGATCCAAAGACGACACAGTATTTGTGCGTTGAGGGGTGTAGGAAAAGGGATTACGGACCGGACGAAGCGGAGAGGGATGGAGAGCTGGGATTCTTGAGTGAGGCGGAGAAGGCGAAGAGGAGGGATGATGCGTTTGCGGGGTTAGAGGGCAAACTGGAGGATAAAGTGAGGGAGAAGGGGGAAAAAGAGAGGGTTGAGGAGTTGTATGACAAGGCGGAGGTTTGGAAGGATCCGTATGACGTCAACGCGCGCTTACGGAGAGAAATGAGGGAGAAGAGGAGAGTTTGGAAGAAGGAGGAGAGGCATAAGGAGGGCATGCAAGACAAGTTCAGCCTGGGACTGGTCATAGTGGATGAGACGGATGCAGATCGACAGAGAGCTGGCCTGATCGAGTTTGGGGGTGCTGAAGACGCCCCGGGGAGCTGGAAGCCGCTATTTGAGGCGCGTAACGAACACGCGAACAAGGTGGGCGATAGACCTAAGACGAAGAAGCTGAAGGCGGAGATGGCGGCAGAGAAGAGTCGAAGGGATTTGCAGCAGAAGCTCGTAGGTAACACGCGTGCTGCAGTCGATCCATTCCTCTCCAGGGAAGTGGGCTCAAAATCCAGACCGAACCTTGGCCTACTGAAGAGAAAGCGCAGCGCGGAAGCCATATTAGCACCAAAAATCTCATCACTGGAACCCAGCCACAAAAAGGACATAACTGCGCCAGCTTCAAAACTTGCTGCGTTAGTTGGCTACGACTCTGACTGAATCAGTCCAGGACTCGATCTGCATACAGCGTTTGGTTCTACGATACCCTAGATTACTTTCCTATGATACCCTTATTTCTTCCACCCACCAACTAAACAAACTAATCCATACTTCCCTAGACCTTCTGCTTCGCCATCCACTCCTCCGCCTCCTGCTTGAACTCGGGCCTCCACCTCGTCAACGGCGGCCTCTCGTTAACAATATCCCCCACGCTCCATAGCATCCTCTTCTTGTCTGTCTCCTCGCTGACATCGTTGTCCGGGCAGATGATGTAGAAAGAGTTCGCCTCCATCTTCTTCACCATGTGGGCAGCGACTTGCTCGGGGCTCCATGCGCCATCGGGCTTTTGCGCGGCTTGGCCGGGGTGGTTGCCTGACTGCTCGGTTGTGAGTAAGATTCTCGTCCGCGGAAAGAGAAGTATGAGTGTGGAGTGAAATATAATATAATATAATTAGGGTGCGCGGGAGGGTTCCTTACCAGGCCAGTAAACGTCCACCCTGGCACCAGCAGGTGGACGTTCGTGTTCGTGTCTTTCAGGTCGAAGCTCAGATGCTCTGCCAGCGACTTGACCGCTGCTTTAGAGGCGTTGTACGCCGCGTTACCTGGTGGGTTGGTGATGCCCTGCTTGCTCCCCGTGATAACGATGGCGCTTGGGGCGTTGTCGGAAGAGCGGGCCTGGAAGGAGGGGACGAAGGTATTGAGGCCGTGGATAACGCCGAAGAGGTTTGTGTTGAGGACCTGCAGCCAAAGTCAGCAAAGAGTCCATCCCCTCTTTCTGCGACAAGACCACCAACTCAATGCATCAAACAAGAAGAGTAAAGATGACTATCAAAGGCGTGACTGGGGTGCCGAACCTGCTCAAAATACTCCCCATCGCCCCAGCTCCCCCTCACCATCCTCCCCGCATTGAGCATGAGGAAATCCACTTCCCCAACCTTCTCTTTTAACTCCTTCCACGCTTTCACGTCGCTGACATCGGACTTTACACACTTCACATCGCCTTTGAGATTCTTCTGCGCCAGATCAAGTGTCTCTTGGTTGTAATCGGCAATAGTCACGCGCATGCCCGCTTGCAGACAGTGCTGGGCCACGGCGTAGCCAATGCCTGAGGCGCCGCCGGTAATGAGGGCGCGGGAAGACGGTCGGAAGACTGACATTGTATGTTCTGCTGGGCAAGTGATGCAAGTTTGCAAAAATGGGGTGGGAGATTCTAGTGTTTCGTTGCTGCTGGGTGTTTCTGGGTTTTGAGAGCATAAATAGCTTAACTGACTGAGTACCTGAGGTGGGGCTGGTGACGAAAGAGCCTCTATCTCCTGTTATGTCCGACCCTAACCTTTCTTAACACTAGTCTACATGATACTCCGGCTATGTACACCGGGTTATTCAAGGAAGTTACCGAAGGGAAAGGGTATCAAAATGCGGTGGTAAGCTCTTCAGGCTTTCTTATCTGCACTAGCAAGAGTGCTTAGATCCTCTTGCGCGGTCTCAAACCTCTCGTAGCCGGGTCTCTCTTGCTCAGCAGCGGGAGTTGCTGGCGCCCACTGCCCGCTGAACAGGCCTGCACCTGGTGTGTTGAAGTAATGTCCGTTCGACGGCAGCACAGAGTCCTCTTCTATGTGAGGCGTTGACAGTCCGTCGCCGAGCTGTTTCGTCTCCTGGACTGCTGCTGGAGTGAGTACAGCCGACTCACCGAGCTGTCTTGATAATTCCACCTGCGGTGTAGCCATCGAGTCACCCAGCTGCTTTGATTCGTGCACTGCAGCTGGCGTAGGAACGGTATAATCACCGAGCTGCCTCGACTCATCCACTGCCGGTGGTGTCATAAGCGCCACGCTCTGCAGTGTGACTGTGCTTGCATTCGCATGGTGCCCTTGACCGTCAACCTTCAGTGAAAACGGATACGCGATACCGCCCTTTGAAGGACGCGTGCTTGTTCCGTCTGTCTCCGGCACAATTGTCGGTGGTGAGGTAGGTTCAGATGAGACGATTACGCCTGGTGATTGGGCAGGTGCAGTCACTTGGGGAGGAAGGCCAGAATGCTTGCGTTCGGGTGCAATGACTGTGGCCTCGGCAAGACCTGAATCAGGAGGTGCGATCCTCGAGAACTGGCTCGACAGCTTTTGAAGGTCACCCTCCGACGTGTTGACTTGGCCACAATCGGTTACCATGGACCGTCTGGATCGCGAACGCGTGCGTAAGGTCTCGACTGGGAAAAGGCCTGTATCTCGGCTCCGTCCAGTATTATCTGCTGTATCGGGCTGAGCGAGTGTCTCTCGCTCGGAACGTGTGACCACAGCTTTTGTTTGTGGCGACGGTGTCTGATCTGCTTTCTCTTCGCGGTCGATCTGCCAAACGTTAGCATGGGATTGCAGCTGAAACGATGTTAGATAACGTACGGTAGTTTCATCGTGCTTGCTTCCCCACAAACTCCACAACGCCATTCCCCAACTCTTCTTAGCTGCCTTCTCCTTCTTCATATTCTTGACCCTCCTGCCAGCCAGTGCTGTTGGTGGTGGAGTCTCTCCCTCGAACCTCTCAAAACCAGTCTGCATCTCCTTTATACGCTGCTGTTGGATCTTGATCTTGTGCTTTGCAAATTTTCCATTCCATTGCTGAGATGCCTTCATCCACTTGCTGACGGGTCCTGTTTTGGGAACACCGACTTCAGAACGGGCAAGGTTCAGAGCGACAAGCTCTTCCTTTGCTGCGAGCGCATATATGTAACCGTGTCGATCGACACGTTGGCGAATCATATGGTTCTCGAACGGAGGTAGGGGATCGCCAGCCTTCCCCACTCTAGCCTCGTGCTGACCCTCGTCGATCACCCCGTCTGTGCCCATGTGAGTTTTGCTGTCTGCCTTTGACTTCTTATTTTTCTTTGACTTCTTTGCATCGTCGGAAGATTTGTCGGAGTCAGTGCTGACAAATGAGATATCGTCGTCGTCGAGAATATCGATGGATGTCTGTTGGGCTCTGGCCAATGCCCATGCGCCAAACTGAGCAATGCTGCGATACATGTGTTTTGCTGGGCGCGTGAAACTGAGCGTCGGCGCAACGTGACAGAGATCGTCCCATACCTGGAGCTGCACATTCGTCGGCTTATACTTACTCGCCTGTGCCTCGATCTCCTCAGCAGTCTGGTTGTTGGAAGGAGGCGGCAGGTAGGCTTCTGGATGGGCTGCTTTGTGAGCAACATAAATCTGCTCATCACGGAGCAATTCTCCACCACCAGTCTGGATGAGTAGAGGCGGCAGGCCACCAAGCGAGGGTTGCAGCACAGGCGAGACTACGGGGTGCGTGATGAGATGGTTTGCGGCATAGAGCTGGATTTGATCCTTGATCTCAACCCGCGCCTGTTCATCCAACTGAACAGACAGAACACCCCTAGGACCAATGCCATACTTGCCATCTGGTGAGACCCATGTGTCCGGTGCTTGGGTCGAGTTCAAGAGTGTGTCCAGGTCGGGCTTCTCCTTGTTGATTGAGTAGCCACGCACGCGTTCAGCCTTTGCCTCCTTTTCGGCCGCTCGGTCTTCCTTGCCTTTGCCTAAAAGCGAGATCCTTGGAGACGTTGTAGGCTTCTCGTATGGCGCAGAGCTCTCGATCAGCATAAGGTCGTCGGCATTGGGAGGTGCTGTATAAGTCAGCACGTGATGGAACATTTCCAAAAGTCGACTTACGCCAATGTATACTTGGCTTGTGCAGGAAGCCGTGTGCCGGAATGTAGTCCATCTTGTCGTCTTCACTCAAGCTTGGAAAGCTGTGTGTGAGGTCTACCCAAGGGCTGATCAGAATGGCGCCAGCAGGCATAGGCACACCTTGATCGCGCAATATAACAAGCATACTAAGCACCATACCACCGCCGGCCGAATCGCCAGCCAAGACAATGGTGTTTGGGTCATGGCCTTCTGCAAGCAGATACAGATAGGCTGCGAGACAGTCCTGCAGGCCGCAGGGGAACGGGAACTGAGGCGCGAGCCTATAACGCGGAGCCAACACGCGAGCCTGCAGTTTGCGCGCATGTCTTTGCATCTGGTAGCGATGCTCGTCTACGCTGCCGAAGAAATAGCCACCGCCATGGACATACAGCATGATGCGCTGTCCTTTCGGCATGCTGGACGTCTCTCGCGCATCGCGATCCTTCTTCATCTCAATCCACTCGGCTTCGAACTTTGTGCCATCCCGTCTCCACTGCCACCATGTCTGACCGCCCACAGCCTCAATGCCCTTTGGACCTAGTTGAGCATTGATGTATTGAGCCGAAAGCTGAAGCTGCCCCTCTGTTATCTCAACGCGGTAGTTGTGCACCCAATGGGGTACCGGGACCCATTGCGCCGTGAAGGCCTGCAGCTCTTCGACTGGGTGCAGCGAGGCATAGTGTAGGAAGCGCCGGATGAGCTCGATCCCTTCGTGGTACGAGATATGGGCAGTAGGCTTCTGGCGGAGAGGACTTCGATTCAAGTAGTGGAGGATGTACGTCTCGATTACAGTCGGAGTGACGGCAGCGCCCACTGATAGCGTGTTGATTGGCATGGCGAGGCTGTCTGCATGCAGTGATTAAAGGGGCGGAGGTAACAAGATAAATCCGCAAGCGACAGGAACAACTTGAATGGCAGTTGGTGAGAGACGAAGGAGTGCAAGTGCTGTTAGTCGCGCATGTGAGGAAAAACAAAGGAGAAGTGAATCCAGTACCAAAGAAGTTGTACTCGGTGAAGAAGTGAGCAAAGGAGATGATCCTTCCCCAGACCGCCAATGTTCATCGTCGCAGGGGACCGCCCGCGGACTAGGATCGCTGGAGACCCACACTGGCTACGTCATCGACCCCTACTCGAATTTCAGGGTCCAATCCACTTTATCCACGACGAAGAAAGCTTCGTATTGCCCGTACATCGTGGAGTCAATAACAATGTGTTGGCTCAGGCCCTGCTCCTAGTTTTACACCATATCGCGCCGTTATCACAGCGGTTGATCGTTCAATTGCTTGGGCCTCACGTGTACAGTGAGAATATCGTACACTATGCATGCGATTGATCTTGTCTGACCACGCGAGGGTACACAGCATCGTCCCACCAAACTACACGGTTGCGATTATCAGAATGCATTGCATTTCAGAGCTCGCAGCTCATCTGTGGGGTCCCTTCTGAGGTCAACACACTCACAATGAAGCCCACTGTCATCCTTGCTGCCCTGGCTGCTGCCGCCGCTGCCCAACAGCTAGAAGTAGATCTAATCTACGAAGTGTACCGGGGCATAGCAAACTACTCAAACCAGCTGACTACATTCAAAGGGTCTGTGGCTCTGATATGATCCGCGTCGCTTGCTCATTCTCCTAGCATTCGCTTCGCAGCTCCACCCACGGGTTCACTACGTTGGCAGGCTCCCCAACCTCCTATTGTCAACCGTATTTCTGTTGTCCCGGCCACCGAATTCAGCGCGGCATGCCCCCATAGTCTTAGATCTGGTCAGGGGTTCCGGGCTATACCCTCACCTATCAGTGAAGACTGCCTTTTCCTCAACGTATACGCGCCGCAGAATAGAAGTGGCCTACCTGTTCTGGTGTGGATCCATGGCGGAGGTTATGGAACCGGTGATGGTCGAGAGGAGCTGGGAAATCTCATCAATGCTAACAATAACAGCTTTGTTGGTGTGAGCATACAATATCGTGTGAGTTCATTCTACGCCTTGCATCTACACAATGCTGAATGGCGTCGGTACAGCTTGGTGCTTTCGGCTTCCTGGCCAGTGACGAAGTCTTTCGCAATGGAATCGTCAACGCGGGCCTTCTAGACCAACAGTTTGCCCTCCAGTGGGTATAACAGCACATCCATCGCTTCGGTGGAGACCCAAGGAGGGTCACTTTTTGGGGTGTATCGGCTGGAGGCCAGTGGCCTTGTAGGTCAGAAATGCAATGCGACCGTGCTGACTTGATGCAGGTGGCTCTGTTATGTTGCAGAACATTGCTTACGGAGGGACGCAAGGTACCTCGTTGTTTACAAACGTCAGTCGTCCATGATCCTGTTTCATCACACATTTTTTCATCACACATTTCAACCTAACAACTAGCAGTCAATATCCTCATCCCCGTATCTACCCCAACAGTACGGCTACGCAGATTGGATTCCCTCGCAATCCTATTACGCCTTCGCCGCACGTGCCGGCTGCTTCGAACCTTGGGCCTACGGCAACGTATCCTGCACCATATTTCAATGCCTCGTATCTCGCGACACAACAACCTTACAAAACGCCTCAAACTCGGTTTCCCAGTCCGGCCGCCACGGCACCTGGGCCTTCCTGCCCGTCACAGACGACGTTTTCATCCCCTCCACGCCAAGCACCGCCTTCTCCTCGGGCGCCTTAAACGGCATCAACCACCTAACCACCAACGCCGCCGAAGAAAGCCTCTCCTACGTGCCCCAAAACATCAGCACCCCACAAGACCTGCACGCCTACCTCTCCCTCGTCTTCCCCCTCTTCACCCCGGCGGACCACGCCTCGCTTCTGCACCACTACCAGTCCTCCTCCCCGCTCCTCCCCGCAGTCCCCCGATCCCCCACCCCCGGCAATTCCACCCCAACAGCACTCGACACAAGCGCCACCGCCGCCGGCCTCCAACAGACCGCCAACCTCATCTACGCCGAGTCCACCTTCGTATGCCCCAGCCACTGGCTCGCAGACGCATACTCCTCGCTCCCCAACAGCAGCAGCAGCAGCAGCAAGCGAACCGGTGCGGGCGCCGGTGGCGGCGCAGGCTACAAAGCACAGTCCTCGACCCCCGTCGCGCTGCACGGCATCGACGACACAGCCGTGTTCGGCAACCGCCCGCTGCCGATCTACGGTGCCGCGTATGTGCGCGCCCTGCAGAGGGTGTGGGGCGCGTTTGTGACTACGGGGCACCCTTGGACCGCAGACACGCGTGTCGATGGTGCCGTGCACGACTGGCCTGAGTACCGACGAGAGCAGCCGTGGATGCTCAACCTCAACCAGACGGGCGGCACGGTCGGGCCTGTGGACACGGCGCTGCTCCCGCAGCTTGAGGGGCTGGGGGCAAAGTGGGCGGTGGGGCCAGGGCTGGAGAACGAGTTCAGCGTTGTGGATGGGTATGCGTGGGAGGGGGGCAGGGGGGCGAGGTGTGAGTTTTGGCGGGAGGTGGCGGGACGGGTGCCGATGTGAAGGGTTGCGTTGTGTTGGCTGCGATGGGGTGTTGGGAAGTTCGCAATGATGAAGGAACAAGAATGGAAACCGATGGATTTCAATGTGTCGCGTTAAACAAATCTCTCATTGCTATCGAGTGGTATCTCATTATTAGGGTGGGGTACGGTATGGGATGGGGGACTACACAATCTTTCAACCAGAACAATCAAATGCGCTGCTGGTCTTCCACCTCGATCGATGTTGCTTCAATGACCATATTCTAGTACTTGCCCGGCTCACCGGGAACGCCGCTCACAGGCGCAGCACCAGCACTGTTAGGGCCCGCGCTAAGCGGCGCCGCGCTTCCAGGCACACTGCCAGTGGTGCCGTGTGTAGGAGTGTGCTCCAAGCCCTGGGTCTGGAGAGGAGCGGGCGTCTTCTCGTCAGCAATAGGAGCGTGCACGCCTTCGTTGAGGCTGTTGGGGCCTGCGGTCGGGCTTGTGGGGCTAGCAGCAGGGATGTCGTTTGTGACCTGGCCGGCCGCCTGAGAGATGATGCTGTGCCACTGCTGCGCGGCCTGGGGCGTGTGCGCCTTAAAAGCGACCTCGTGGTTCATGGAGAATGTGTTGCCCAGCTTGCCCTTTGAGACGTCCTTGCCCTTAACATTGAACTTCTGGCCACTGACGGCGCCGACGACACAGTCTGGAAGGTAGAGGGAGAGCTCGGGGACGGGGTCCTTGGCAAAGTCATCATCGGTCTTGAACTCGTGCAGGAACTTCGAGGGCGTGATGACGTAGTAGTTTGTGTCGTAGGACCGCATGATCTTGCCCTTCTTCTCGAGCGAACCAGAGATCAGTGGCTGGGTCGAGCGATGGCCCTGGTTAGGGAACTTGATATCCTTAACGGTGCGCGCAGGAGCAGAAGGGTCGATCAGGACCTGGTTGTTGCGCTCGATAAACCCGTTCCACTCGAAGTCGAGAGGGATCCGCTGCGAAGTTCCTACTATGTCGCCGTAGGCGTTTTTGGTCTGCTCAGCCTGGGTATTGACGACCTGCATGAATTGGCCCATGCCGTGCTGGATTGTCTGGATGATGTGTGCCTCAAACTGGGCGAACGAGTTCTGCACACTGATAAGGTCCTGTCGGTTGTTGTTCTCCTCTTGCACCTGCTTGTTCAGGCGATGCATAACACCACGCTGCAGAATGTACGGGTCGTCGGTGGCAGTCATCTTGCCGCCGTGCGACTCGAAGGTAGCTGTGTGCTGGCCGAGAAGCTCGATGTGCTTTTGTGTGCTGGCACGTGCCTTGTCGACCGACTTGCTGCCCTTTCCAGCACCCTTGGTGAGCTCTTTGCTCTTGTTCTTAATCTCGGTATGCAGGCGCTCGAAGATGGGCAGGATGACAGTCTTGAGCTGCTTCTCGGTCTCGTAGTGCTGGTTGGACATTCCCTGCATCCGTTGTCAGACTCGGCAGCGTTTCCAATGCGCTTTTCATGGCTCACCTGTGTGTTCGACCGGATGTTTTCGAACATGCCTGCGATTCCGCCAAGGGACTGGTCGAAGTGGTGGCCTTCCTTCAGGGGATCTTTCACAGTCTGCTAATCATCAGCGTCAAGTTGCAATGGCTTATCCACTGTTTCTTACCTTCAAAATTCTCTCATACTCCTTTCCGTGTGCATGGTGCGTCTTCTCGGTGGCTGTAATGTAGTCTTCGAGGTTGGAGGTAGCGTGCTTCCATGCCTGGAGGCGCTCGCCGAAGAGCTTCGTGACCTGAGCCTTGTTAGCATGCTACATTGCTGATTCCGGAACATCCCTCCTGACCTCTGAAGTGTCCTCTCCGGGAATGGCCTCGGCGTCCGATGTGTTTGTGAACGAGCGCGTTGGCAGCTCATTGGTAGCGCTCATCTTGTCTGCTGTGTCTGGCGTGAAGGCAAGAGGTCTGTCGTGATGCGTCGCTTGAAGAGGGGTCCGCGGCGGTAAATTACGAGGGATTGGCTAGCTAGCTGCGTTGAGATAGTTGCGGGGCAGGTGGCAGGGGAGCTCGAGAACGGGTTTGAAGTTGTCAATTTCTCAGCGACAAATTTACAAAACTGCAGGACCGTAGGATCGGGTCGCGCTGGAGCCAATATATACCCCTAAGGCTGTGACGCCAGTCTAGACCAGCAAGATCGTGAGGGATCCCCAGCAAGGTTGTCAACCATCGCTGGCTTGAGGAGGCGTCGATCATTTTCAGGGTTCAACCGCACTAGCGGACGGGTGATGTCACCACCCGAAGTATTTTGTGTTGCGGGTTGAGCGCGCACACTAACTCGCGCAGATCAACAATCGAAAATGCTACTGTGCCCTGCTGCGCCACGACAAAGTGGTAGATTGTTAACTCGTTTTGGTCTTTGTTTCGAGCTGTGCGGGTGAGCAGAGTCCGCAGAGCACTGCAGACATCGGCGACAAGCTGTGACGGATAGCCCGTGTCGATGTCTTGTCACAAGGATATGCGAAATGCTTGAGCCTTGGAGATCCTGCCAGCCAGTAGCCCGGCACTCGTTTCGAGTACGAGCCGTGTGCGAAAGTAGCGAGAGCTCCTGAGCGGGATTGGCCTAGAAGTGCTTGGAAAGCGTTGTCTCAGTCCACTGCACTGCATCTACAGGCGTGCTCCATCAGCGACAACCATGAACGAAACCGACACAAGTTGACACCAGTGTGTTGGGAGTGGCCGTGCCTCGTTCCAAAACTGTCTCGACGATCGACCAGGTACTTGACGTACCTGACGCTACAGCTGTCACTTTCCTTCGGAACACAGCTAGGGAAAGCTCCGAAACCTTGAATTGGTGAGTGGCGCTCCATAGAGCAGCGTCAACTACGGATTGTATTTGCCAAACAACTCCGCTGATCCTCTCGACCTCAGCGCCAGCGGTTCTCTTCCGTTCTCGCGTATTCATTTTTGCGTATGTGCTATGATCACGCATTATCACTCGGAGATAGTTGAGCAGATTGTGATACATCCATTGAACATCACTCGTCTCCCCTATACAGCTTTCATATCGTTCAGGTGCAAAACATGATAGCAGATGTTACAGGACTCGCAGTTAAATGCGCGGAAACATGCGCTGAGGTGGAGATTGGATGCCCAAGATACTAGTATATTGACACAAGCTCTAAAAAGCTTCAGATAATATGCAATAGATGCATTGGATGCATTGGATGCACTGGATTCGCCGCCCAATGCTTGGTACATAAAAGTACAGGATATGATAGGAGATCGTTACAATATTGTTGTTACAGCTTCTTTTCAGCGGTCTTTGCAGCTTCAACACGGGCGTTGATGTGCGGTACAGCATGCGTCCTTGGGACACCCTGCTTCATGACCTGGTTGAAGACGGCACGGCGGGGCATGGAGATCCTGCTGTACAGCACAACAGCGCCGGTGAGCAGGGCCAGAGCACCAGCCTGATGAGCAGACGCCAGCCATGTAGGGACCATGTAGATCAGTGTGCTGATGCCAAGGGTGACTTGTATTGTGACAAGGTGGACCATTCCAAGAACGCCCTTCTTAGCGTCTTTCGGGATGGTGCTGCGAACACCTTTGGAAAAACGAGTGTACGCCATGAGTGCCATGATAGCAGTGAAAGTGCTGGTCGCCAAGATGCGGTGATCAAGTTGAACGAGCGAAGGGTTCTCGAGAGCGTTGCGCCAGTAGAGGTCAGATTGGTCGGGAACGTGGCTGTACCAGGGGTCGAAAAGCTCTTTCTTGGGTGGTGTAAGGCCAAGACCCATCCAGGGAAACTCATTGTAGATCAAACCGGCGTCGAGTCCAGCGACAAGAGCACCAGACATGGCGGTGGTGAAGACAAGGAAGGTAAGGCCAACAACAGAGCAGCGGAAGACCTTCAGCACAGGCGACTGCAAGGCCTTGATAGACTCGGCTGCTGCTGCAGGGTTGGCAAGCATACGGTGCTCCTTAAGGATGTTGAGACCAGTCAGGACCATAGAGCAGTAGACAAGGAAGGCAGTACCGAGATGGGCAGTTAGACGGTACTGGCTAACACGAGGATGGCTACCGGGTTCGAACAGGTCGTCCTTGAGCCCACTCTTGACCATCCACCAGCCAATGACGCCCTGGAAGCCAATCATACCGCAGATGCCGACGAGCTTGAAAGCGGTAGGAGTGTTGACTCTCTTGCGGGCGATGAAGTAGATGGTAGGTAGCAAGAAGGTGACACCGATGACACGACCCCACAAGCGGTGGGCCCATTCCATGAAATAGATCTGCTTAAACTCGGACAGGGTCATGCTGGAGTTGAGCATGGCAAACTCGGGCGACGACTTGTACTTTGTGTATTCCTGCTCCCAGGCCTCTGGGCTCCCAGGCCACAGTGAGCCAGTGACGGGCTTCCATTCGGTGATACTGAGTCCGGATTCCGTAAGTCGAGTGAGACCTCCAAAGATGACAATGCCGAAGACGCTGGCTGCACTTCCCAGCAACCAGTATGCCACGCCCTTCGAGGATGTCTTGGGAAAGCTGCCCGCCTTGGCCTCGCTCGATGACTCGGTCTTAGCGGCAGCCTCGACGATGGCGGCTCGCCCTGCCGCCTCGATGGTGGCGCTGTTCTGTAGTGGCTGGGTCGACTTCCAGCGTACTGCCTGCAGGACGGAGGGGCGGGGCGCAGCGCATCGCGAGACGGAGAGGGCGGGGCGGATGGGCGAGTTGATGCACGGTTTGGCAACGAACAGCCGCCTCGACAGGCGCGGGGCAGCCGTCCGCAGCTGCGGGAAGGCCTGAAAGACGGATGCCATGGTGGCAGGTGCGGATGAGGAGCAATGGCTCAGCAGGCCGTCCGACGTCGAATTACTGTCGACTGCCGCAGTCTATGACATTTCCATCGCCGGTGGTTCGATGGCTTCGGCGCTATGGTCGCAAGGAGGAAGGGGCGCTGGGCGGACCCTGCAGCAAGTGACCCCACATAGCGTGGCAAGGCTCGACGTTGCAGGCGGCGGAACGAAGCGACGACTGAGCAGGTGGACACGCGGAGGACGATCTTCAGGTGCTCGGGCTGCGTGATGCGCCTGTGTCGCAGCGGGCGTCCTGGCGTCCTGGCGTCCTGCTCCTGCACACACCCTCCTCGCTTCCAGATAGCGGATGCTGTTGCCTGTCCCATGAGCGTGCGCGTGTGTACGTACATGTAAGCCGCCGTCATCGCCGCCGCGGACCTGTCGCCATAGATAACCCCACTCGGCCCTCCGCCGGTCCGTGTACCAAGTGACATGGCCAGTATGCACTTCACCGACGACACCTCTGCAGGGCACGAGGCTGACGACGACGATCACGAGCGTCGCCAAACCCAGGTCAGCGAGCAGAGCGGGCACAATGCCGGCGAGACATGGCCGCGCTCAGCAGCAGAGTCCGCCGGCAGCGCTGCCATTGCGCGCTCACCACACGTGAGCCTCTTCTCACCAGGCGTACCTGCCATGTCTCCCACGGCCTCCTCAGACGCAGGCATCGGATATGCCCGGGCGCCGCAGGAGGGCAGCCCGACACCCACAGGCTCCTCTCGTCCACTGTCTTCGCTCGCTGCCGTCGCCAGCATGACAAAGCGCACATCGAGGCTCAAGCTGGGTGACGACTACACGCCGATTGTGCAACTCCAGACGCAGATACCGAGCGTCCAAAAGAGCGGTGATGACCCAACTACTCCCCTGGACACGCCCGGCAAGAAGCGTACCACTATCGATCTTGTTGGCAACGAATACGCTACCGTCACCTCGCTGAGTGGACTTTTCGCCGGGGGTTCTAGCATGTCGAACAGTCGAGCACCCTCGTACAATCAAGCTACTGGTCCGTTGTACCTGCGAGGTATGCCTGCCTGCGTGTGTCACATCTCAAGTGAGCTTGTACTGACTCAACGCAGCATCGAACGACGCAGTCCCTCTCCCCGACCACCTCTACACCCGCGGCCTCCTTGAGGGACGACATTCAGATATATGCGTCATTGCGTTCGGCAAACGATACAACCTGCACCGCCTGCTTCTTGACCAGGCTCCCTTCTTCACCACTGCCCTCTCAGAACCCTGGATTGAAAGTCAGTCCAAGGAAGTGACACTACACCCTGAAGAGATCGACCACAGCATCACACAAGCTGCTTTCGAGCTAGCAATCAAGAAAATTTATGGCGTTGACATCTCAAAAGAGATTGACATAGAAGCCGTCGGTCTCTTTGCAACGGGTTGCTGGCTGGAGATGCAGGACCTTATTGACCTGGCCATCGAGTCAATTCTGCGTCAGATGGTGCCGGAGACTCTGGCACCTCTGATTCGACTGGTCACGACGAACTATTACGGCCGTTCAGGAGAGCGCATCCTGGAGTCAGCCAAAGCCATGCTCAGCAGGAACGGCTGGGAAATGTCTCTCAAGAATTGGGACGACATGCCAGGAGACATCGTTCGTGAGCTCGTGGGATCAGACGGGTTCTTTGTTGACAGCGAATGGGACAGGTGGGTACTGGCCAAGCGCCTCCTTGATCGCCGCCTCAGACAGGTTGCTGTTGAAGCCGGCTTGATACAGCGTGGACAGAGGCCTGTGCCCAAAGCCCCACAATCGATGCGCTTCACGGCCGTGCGTTTCGATGGTGTCTACCGCCAGAACACCTTAACGACCCAGGCTTTCGCTTCGGATTCTCAGGCGCAGTGGCTCTCTGTATACACAAACCCTGAGGTCGAGCGCCTCCTCGTCTTGCTGGACGAAGGCATCCATTACATACACATGGAATACGAGCAACTTGAATTCATTCGTACTGCTCGCGATGTCTTTGGCCTGCCGGTTATGCCTGACAGAGTCATATCCAATGCTTTGTGGCGGCAGCTTGCTCTTCGCCAAAAGGTGCTCAACGCAGAGGAGTCATCGTTGGAGCTCGGCCTATGCCAGGCTCCACAGGAACCAGAGACCACCGACGTCTTCTCTAGCAACGAGGATACATCCGTTACCAAGGGCAAGCAGAAATTGAGTGAGCCGGATGAGGAAGCCGAAATAGAATCCGAGAGCTGGGACGGCAACGGCAAGCCCCGCAAATTCTGGATACCTAGCACAGACTGCAACATTGTCCTTGGCAATGGCGCTGATCCTGTTGTGACAACATCAAACACATTTCAGCGACATGCCACTCGCCTGTCTGCTACAATCCAGCCAGAAGACGCCCAGTGGGCAACAGACTTCGCTTCCACGCCATCCACTCTGGCCAATCCGAATACCCGAGATTATCCACAAAGGCCTGTCTCAGCGGGTGGAAGTAATGCTGGCCAGCCTAAATCACTTGCATTTAGCGAGTTCCCTCCTTTTCGCTTTGCAGCCGAGTTCCCTAATCCGCGTTTCCTCAAAGAGAAGAAGCGCGTGTATTCGAGGACCGTCTCCTACGCCGGTTCGTTGTGGAACATTTATATCCAGAAAGTGCGCTCGGCCAAGAACATTCAACTCGGTGTCTACCTGCATCGTGCCAAGGAGCGCGAGGCAGATGAGATTGGTCCAGACAGTGGTGTGAGCCAGCAGACCAATACTACAGTCGACTCTCGCATCGGTCAACTTGAGCGTGAGATGATCTTGCGTGGCGAGCGGAGAGATCGTCGACGTAGTACTCGGGTAACATTGCAGGACAATACGGGCGACGACGACACGAGCGGTAGTGGCGGAGATCCCGATTCTACACTTGTTTCCGCAGCCTCTAGAAACCCTTTGTATTCCAGCAGTGGTCTGGGTCGCCGTCTCAGCGTCCCTATCGCTCGACACTCCAGCCATGGCATCCATGCATCCCCACTGAGTGCAGGTTTCGAGTCAACGTTTCACTCATCAGCCCTGAGCCACTCCCATCATACCATCGACGATTCAGATGAGGACGAGCTAGATTCAGCTTACTTAAACCCATCTCTGAACCCTCTTGCGCGCAAGACGCGTTTGAGTATGCCGACCCTGCCGGCATACGTAGATGGCAGACCTACCATTCGGACGTACTTCAAAATCTATAGTCCGTCGAAGGGCGGTCGCATGTTGAGCATCTACGAGAGTGCCCCTGACAAGTTCAATTTCAGTCAGAGCTGGGGATGGAAAAGCAGCACGCTCATGCTCGACGAGGTCATCATCAACGGAACTGCAGATGATTCACCGCCAGCACCGGGCTCCATGCCCTCGAAGAAGGGTGACGGCAAGTTAAGGTTTATGGTCGTTATCGGTAACTTGTAGTTGCACTGCGTTGTGCAACATGTGCTGACCCCTGTTCCTTTTCGTACGCCCAGGCATCCGGTATCTTCGTTTCTTTCCTATTTCTTTCGTCTTTTCGGTGGGTCTCTTTTCAACAAATCGGAGCATCCTGCATGTATGGCGTCGGGAGCGTCCTTCGTGTCTCAAGATATACCCACATAGCATACACCAACACAGCGATGAGCGGCATCGCAGCATGCTAAATATATTAATCCCCCCTTTCCGCACAGCCAAAGACCCAGTGCATATATGTTATTGTTTGTCCACAGACATTGATCGACACGCTGACTACCAACATAAGGCAAGAAGCCTACAATCACCACACACAGACATCACGCTCCAGTCTCGTGATCGGCGCCCGTCCGACCCTGAGGCTTACTCGTCGGATTGTTGCCGAATCCTCGACGTTTGACGCCTTCGCATGTCGCCAACTACCGGGATGCCCCTTTTGGGTAAGCCCAACCATCCCCGCTACGTCATCTCCTTCTCCGCAAGCCACCCCACAATCCCCAGGCGACTATTTCCGTTGTCCAAACCGCGCGATAACCCTGGAGCTGCCTCTGGGCATGCGCTAACGAGGCTTCATTGCACCAACGGAGCTTAGTCCTCTGCGGTCTGAACGGTCACTGCTGCAGTTTCGCTGCGGCTTTGTGCCGAGTGATGCACGCGATGATGTCCTTTGCCCGTTGGAAACACGGGATGATCTTGGTCGAAACGCAGGCTCTGGTCACGGCGATGCAGTCGCTCGCGCAGTTTAAATAACCGTGAGTGGATCCGGGGTTGGCGCTTCACACAGCCTTTGGCTCGCGGTTCCGCTGCTTCTTCGCCCTCTTTGTATGCTTGTCGCGCCTTGTCGAGCTCCCCACAGCCATCATCATGATCAGAACGCCGTATCTCAACTGGTATGGGAGGGGCTTTAAGCTCCGGGCCATGATCACAGTGGCTTGTCAGATGGCATTTATCCTGTTTGGTTATGATCAGGGTGTGTTTAGTGGAATTGTGGGAAATGATGACTTCCTCAATACCTTCGATCACCCGAGTCCAGCGCTCGAAGGCATTATCGTTTCCATCTACAACTTGGGATGCTTCACCGGATGCATCCTCACTTTCGTGTACGCCGAAACAACAGGCAGGAAGCTCGCCATGTGGATTGCCATGGTGTGGATCATCGTAGGTATCCCAGTACACTTTCCAAACGACATGACTGATACGTACAGGTCGGCGCCGTCCTCCAAACGACCGCCTTTTCCGTGCCACACATCATGATCGCGCGCTTCCTCACCGGCATCGGAACAGGCATCGAAACCTCAACTGTCCCCATGTACCAATCCGAGCTGTGCGAAGCCAACAAGCGCGGCCGCCTCGTCGCCTCCGAGCCGCTCTTCGTCGGCGTCGGCATTGTAATCGCCTACTGGTTCGACTACGGCATGTCCTTTGTCCCCGGCTCCATTGCGTGGCGCCTGCCCATCGCATGCCAGACGATTTTTGCCTTCGTACGGCTCCCTACCCCCCCCCCCCCCCCCGCATCGCCCACACGCTAATGGAAAAAACAGGTTGTCATTATCCTCGTCTTCGGACTTCCCGAGTCCCCCCGCTATCTGTATAAGCACGGCCGTCACGAAGAGGCGCTGCAGATTCTCTGCGACGTGTATGATGGCAAGCCCGAGGACGAGAAGATCGCAAAGGAGAACCGCGAGGTGCTTGAGGCGCTGAAGGTGGAAGAAGAGACTGGCGAGTATAGGTGGTCTCAGCTGCTCAAGCGTGACAAGGTGCAGACTGGGCGCCGCGTGTTGCTTGCGTATGGCGCGCAGTTTATGAATCAGATGGGCGGGATTAATCTCGTTGTGTACTACATCACATCTGTTCTGCAGCTGAATGTCGGGCTGTCGAGGAATCTGTCGTTGTTGTTGGGTGGTGTGATCAACGTAAGTCGACATTCAAGGGAATTGGGAGCGTATTGCTGATCAAGCAGATGATGTTCTTCTTCGGATCCTTGTATCCCACATTTACACTCGACAAGACTGGTCGTCGCAAGCCGATGATGTGGGGTTCTTTTGGCTGCGGCTTCAGCATGCTGATGATCTCTGTTCTGCTTTCGTTCCAAATGCGAGGGCCGGAGGACCCGGTTGCGAAAGCGACTGCCAGCGCAAGTGTGGCCTTCTTCTTCACCGTAAGAATTCAGCCCCCTAAACCCTAATCTGCTTTCAAACACAGACTGACGACTGCAGTACATGCTCTCGTTCGGCGCAACCATGAACTGCATACCTTGGGTTTACGTCCCAGAGATACTTCCCCTCCACGTCCGCGCAAAGGGCACCGCAGTTGGGATTTCCGCCAACTGGCTTTGGAACTTTTTTGTGGTTATGATAACCCCAACACTGCTGAACTCGCTGGCCTGGAAGGGTTATCTGATCTTCATGTGTCTGAACTTCAGCTTCATCCCGCTCGTATACTTCTGCTATCCCGAGACTGCCAATCTTACGCTTGAAGAAATCGACTGGTTGTTTTATGAGGGCGATGTTGTTAAGAGATCTAGGAGGGTTGCAAAGGAGGGTTGGGAGCGTGCTGAAGGGGTACAGCCGGACGTTGGCGCGCTGGAGGCGGGGAGTGTGGGCAGTCAGCACCGTGAGAGTAAGGAACTTGCGACCGAGAAGAGGGAGCACGCAAGCTTGTAATGTCAGTTTGCTTCGAAGATGGACTAAGATTTGCGTTCTTCCAAGTAAGAATGAGCTCATTTTCGGAGAGGCTTGAAGGTCAAGCAAAGCCGTTGTCAACCTCTAGTTCTGAACAATAAAAATCACCTTTTCTTTGCAGAAGATACCAACTACCTCTTCGGAGAAATCATAGAAGATGGATGTATTGCTGGCGAGATGTGAGAATGCAATATTGGTTGGCTGCTCCTCAATATAAGCCCACCGTGTAGTATGTTTGTGAGCTCTTACCAGAGGGACAAATAGCACAGTTTCCGAAGAAAACTTGGAGTTTCCATTTATCTTCCGAACTCGACTTACGAAAACTCGACACACTCTATAATTCTTTACAACGCCCAGATGCTTGGCGTCCATCACGGTGCTCAGCAAATTCGAACGCCCAGTCGCAAACAAAAGTTACACATTATCTTAAACCCCTGTCTCGAAGGCACTACAAGCCTCCAAAAATGAGGCTGCTGATCAGTTCGACCTTGCTTCTCGCGGCAGGTTTTACGTCACTCGCAGGTGCAGCCGATGTAGCAAGTACCTCTGCCCCAACAGCAGCAGTCACCCCATCGGAAAGCATTGAGGTAGAATACAATGGTCAAAATGAAAATGCTGCGCAAGATCCACTACAAATGGGCGATATGGGCCCGAGTGAATCGCCCAGGCATCGACAAGAGAAGGCGCATCTTGTGAAGAGAATGGACCGCAAGACGGGGAAATGGGACAGAATACATCCGCGGAACCGATTGCTAGAGGCACTTTACGGTTTCACAAAATATCGCGAACGCAATATGGTTGAGCTGGAGAAATGGAGGTCGATGTATGGGAATGTAGGAAAAGCGCAGAAGAAGGTAAGTTCACACGGGTAATGATGTGCAAAAAAATGAGCTTGACGCAAACCAGATCCTGGAGAAAGCTGTAGGGTACAGGAAAAAACTCAAGGACATCGAGGAACTCATTTATACCAACGAAATTCTGTGCAAAGCCATCATCGCAAACGCCATGTCCTTTTACGGCATCGAGCAAAAAGAGCTAGATGCGCACATCAAGGAAGCAGAAGCTGCTGGCCGCGTCGCAGATCGCATTTCGCCCTCTCAAACACTGAAACACTTCGTCCGTGACTGGGCCGACGAAGGGGCAAAAGAGCGCGCCGACGCATTCCCCTGCCTCCTCAGCACCCTCATCGACCTCAAATCCACCACTGAATCCTCCGCACCCCTCAAAATCCTCCTGCCAGGCTCCGGCGTCGGTCGTCTAGGCACCGAAGTTGCTAACCTGGGCGGCTTCGAAGTAACCCTCAACGAATGGAGCATGTACATGAATGTTGGATACCGGTTCCTGTTCTCCCCCTCGCTCTCCGTTGAAAATCCAGCAACCGTTCACCCCTTCATCGATGGAATGAGCCATCACGCCACGACTGCCGACCTTCTGCGCGCCGTCACGTTTCCAAACACCGTCCCCAACCCCGCTGTCCTGCTCGTCGAGGGCGACTTCAACACCGCTTTCGCGGGCCAGGAAGGCCACTTCGACATCATACTCACGCACTTCTTTATCGACACGGCGCGCAATCTGATGAGCTACTTCGACACCATCCACCGCCTGCTCGCGCCGGGAGGGCGGTGGATTAATCTGGGGCCATTGCTGTACGGGACGGGGCCGTTTGTGCAGCTCAGTCTCGATGAGATTGTGGCGGTGGTCGAGGAGATGGGGTTTCTATTTGAGGATCTAGGAGAGGAGTGCGGGGCGAAGACTTTTGAGGAGAAGAAGGTTAGGTGGACTGAAGCGGAGTATGGGTTTAATGGGAAGGCGTTGACAAAGAGCGCATATAAGGCGCAGGTGTGGGTTGTGAAAAAGGTCTAAGGGAAGTTATCGTCTGCAAACTGTATGTACCACTTTTACAGCTAGATGGCTCTGAGAGCCGAAAGAGTCTACGGAGGTTGTGCGCAAACCCAAAGACTATAACAGCAAGCATGGAGCTACTTGGCTGAGCGATAAAGGCTTCGAGATATAGAGTAGCAAGGTGATCGACCGCTTTCACGCACACAATGGTACTGATATATTTGGATGGTAAACTAGGAATGAGATGAACGCTGGAGCTACAGTGGACCGTGAATGTGTGTTAGTGTGAACTGAGTCTCTGTCCAGACCAATCATCGATGGCGTCATTGACAGAATTTGAATTACAACAGGCTCAAGAACTGATGATTCAGACCTGGAGAAATAAACAGAACAGGCCTTTAACGCAAAGGAGTGACCATACGGCGGTGAATGATGCGTCAACGGAGCGGCTGGAAGACGCGACGTGGTGGAAGGCCCACATCGACCACCCAATGGCAGTCGCAACCGCGGAAGCCACGAGATCCAAGCCCCGCAACTACTCCCGCCACCGTCTATCACCATCTCGTCGATAAGACCGTCAAAGCTCGGCAATCCTGTCCTTTCCTCGACAAACCTTCAGTCCCTGCATTATTTGCTGTTGTTGTGCAGCCCGCGACTATGCCTCAATTCCTGCGCCGCATCTTCAGCGACAGACATCTGACCTTCCGGAAGGAGCCGTCTACACAGCAAGACGACGTACAGCAGTCACGACGTGTCATCACGAAAAGCGCGACAGGGAGAACGGAAACACGAATTCGCGCCAGACTGTCGCAACTTAACCTCGCATTTCACACAGAGCAAGATGCACGCTTGGAAGATGGAGCAAGTTTAGCCGGAAGCGGCGCTGCTCGGCCTATCCTTGCGCCGAGTATAGCTTCCCATGAGCATTATGCACCTGCAGCGAAAATGAAGGAGCCAAGGAGAAGACTGAGCAAGAGGCACCGTATGCCTGACTTAAGAGCTTGAGGTTATTTTGGTGTGTAGCTGTGAAGTGACCTATCGCAAGGCTGTCGACTGACAAGACATAGATCCTGACCCATAACAACTGTACATAGCAAAAGCAAACTTTACTCCACGATCTATTCTGTGAGCTCGTGAGTTCCTGAACTTATCGACACTAGACGGTTCTCGGTGGCAGCTTGCCGGTCTTATCCGGAGAGTTTATCAGGCACAGAAGACGCAAACCACAAATTCCAATCGCTCTTTGATCGATCGTTGCAAGATTTCACCCCAGATGGAAACGATCTTCACGACAAACATGTACATGTTGACCGGGTCTAATCCCGCTCTTTGCATTGCTTTGTGTCTGAACCCCACGCTTACTGCACAGTCTTGGCCGACCCACTTCGAAGCTTCCCATCCTTCATTCCTACATGAAGAAAACCCCGGCAACAACCATCAAAGCGAATTCGTGAGCTGACCTCGTGTCTGTAACTAGAAAGCGCTACAATCGGGACGCCGGACAGTCTACCGTGAATTCTGCTTCACCAACGACATCCGATTTCTGGAACATTCCAGCGTACTACTCCAGCAGATGATGAAGAGAGACACAAGTATCCTGCCGCAGGGTCTGACCATCAAATCCTGAGCACCAGCCTCTGAATTACACATGCACGAGTGTAAGCATGGGACAGACGAGCCCGCCTTCTTTTCCAGGTCCACTCACAAGCAACAGACGTACAACCCAACACACCTGCTGGCCAAGTATCTCAGACTGGACCCAGTTCAGTGTTAATGCTTTTCGCCCAGTTGTATGTGTAGTCTTCCCAGCTTCCGTATGCTATAAGGACGAACATAGTCGTGATGAAGAAGCATGCTCTCGCGTTTGTGAGACATGGGTTCACTTTACGTTTCACAGGGGAGGGGGGGGGGAAGGGCTGGTATAAGTGAGTCGGGGATAAGAGTGAGGATGGGTGTGCAGATGGGAAGATGAACAAGTGAGCTCTCCTTCGATTTGAATAGGAAGGTGGTGTTCTGATGAATGTACTATCCGTGCCTGCATTGTGCGGCACGTATGAGCTGCGTTTCGAGTGTAGGAGCGTAATCGAGGAACCAGGTTTGACCACAAATCTTCTTGTGGAGACGATAAACAAAGCTCATGATGTATGGAATAATGGGTTGGCATTCTATAGCAAAAGTACTCTAGCATGTACGTATCATCCTCGTACTGATGGCGGGTGGGAAACACCGGTTGCGTGCCATGACCGCCCAGCAACACAGAAAAGTACACGTGCAATATGCGTAGGACTCCTAGTCGTCACTGTCGTACTCCTCATCATCGTCACCCAGTAGTGCGGGATACTGCCGCCTACGTAGGTCCTGTTCCAGCCCGCCTTCGCTCTCGGGGTCGACGTAGCCTCTTCCTCCGAAGAGACTGAGGAGCACGGGGAGGAGAATGAGCGCGTGTGTCGAGGCCCATAGGACGAGGGCGACCCAAACGCGGAAGTAGTAGATTTCGAAAATCTGGATATAGAGTCAGCACTTGTTGCCGCAAGTAGAAAGGGGAATGATCAACATACCTTGCTGCGCGTGAACGCTAACACGCCAACCCCCAGGATCTTGGTGATTGTTATGCCGCTAATAACGCTACTAGCGACGTTTACCATGGCAGTCCAAGCCCGTGCATCGCGAGCCCGAAAGCGATGACGTGGTGCACGTTCCATTGTTGCGCGACTGGGGAAGGTGAAAGCACGGGCAATGTGGGCTGTAAACTCGACGCTGATGCCGACACAGATGATGAGATTGACAAGCGAGACGGCGTTCAGGGAGACACCCAAGACAGCCATTGAGCCAATGATAGCGGAGACGGTCATGGCAACGACGAGAGTGACGATCAGACCAGTCGCAATGGAGCCGAGTAGGACGGTGGTAATGACTAGTACGGCAGCGAGTGCTGAGCCAATGAGTGCGCCTGCAAGGCGGACGATCGATGTGTATTGGTCGAAGAAGATGTAAAACTTGGAGTAGGGGAAGACCTTGGTATCGACGTCCTTTGATATCTCCTTGGCAATGCGACGCGCTGCAGTGTAAGCGGCGATGAAGTCACTCTGGGAGCGCAGAGGTGTATGCGAGGTACGGAAGTGCGATGCTGAGACGGTGTTATGCTTGGAATCAATGACGAGAGCGTCTGCGTACGCAGCCTTGCCACCTAGAGGACAGTCTTCTGTGGTAGGAGCCTCGATCCAGCGTTCGAGATAGTGAATGAACTCGTCACCCTCTGGCATGCCGTGCAGAGTCATGTTCCAGGCTGGCGTACGATCCGCGAAGCAAGGCTTGCCTTTATCAACACAGCAATTCTCATTCTCGGGATTCAGCCAGAGGAAGAAATCATCGAGCCAGCTGGCGGCAGGTGCAGCCAAGTACGACACCTCAGGTCGCTTGCGCTCGGCCTCGACGATGTTCGCAAGGCTGCCCTGATCGCATGTAGAGAAGCGCCCACAGAGTTCCTTTTGAGGTCTCCTTTCAGTGACATTAAACTCCTTTGTTACGAAGTAAACTGGTGGACCGACATCGAGGTAGTCGTACAGGTCATTGAAGTACGGAATGAGGTAGGAGTCACTCGGCATAGCAACTCGTTGGTCAAGACCAAGCTCGACGGCAGGGAAAAGTGCGATGCCAGCGGTGAAGATGCCGAAGAATACAGCAAGAATCACAACTTTAGTCTTCTTTCCTAGCAGAGCCGGGGCGTAGGTCTTGCGAATGAAACGCTGTAGAGCACCTTCTTCGCCAGCGCCAGGGTTGAGATATCCAGAGTCGGCCTTTGACACCCGTAGGAAGGGGAAGCAATCCGCGCGGTTCGTCTCAACACGCTGCTGGTTCAGAGACAGTACGGCGATAAACATCGTGACCTGAAGAATGGCGTTGATGAAGACAGCACCAGCGGCATAGGCAGCAAAGTTGCGGACGGCAGGCATACCTACAGCGCAACCAAGAGCGAACGCAGTCGTCTCAGTCAGCGCAGAGAGCAGGATCGAAGGCCCCATGCGGCCAAGGGCACGCGAGACGCGTTCTGGGATGGAACCTTCTGGATGGCTGATGTTGATACGCTCAAACTCATGTACGATAAGGAAGATGTTGTCAACACCAACGGCCAGTACCAGGAAAGGAATGACTTCAGCAATGATCAAGGTAACCTTGATACCCGCGGCAGAGAAAAGGCCGACGGAAGCGGCAACGGACATGAGGACAATGAGGATACCAACAGTGCCCAGCATGAACTTGGACTGTACAAGCGCATTTGCAGGGTTCCGGAGAACAGATCGCACAGTAAGTGTAGTCGAGCCAAGAGCGAGTGAGGCGTACAAGAACATGATGATGTAGCTCACCACCACGATCTTAGCATCAGTATTGGTGCTCTTGTTGAGCTCCTGCTCGAGGCTGACTTCCGTGCTGAAGCTCAAACGCAACCCACGAGCTTTTGCGTCTTCTTGCACCAACTTCAGGTAGTTCTTCATCTCGTCTTCGAAGTCCATGGCGCGCTGCATCTCAGGCGTACTTTCGGCATGGTTCTTAACCACCCAAGTAACGACGAGGGCTTGAGCATCTAGAACACTCTGATTGACGCCACCGAACAAGAGATGCGGGTCTAGCGGTTGCTGAAACTCGGGCAAACACTGAGTAGGATTGTCGACGCAATCCATGATATCATCCTGCCAGCTACTGGGTGAGAGATTTGCGAAATCGCCCTGGAAGTAGCCAGTCACCGACTGGACGACGCAGGCATCCCCGATCGGCTTGAAGCAAACCTGATCGAGGGTAACGCCGCTCTGAGAAGACTTGAGACGACGAATCTGATCTTCAACACCAAACCACCAGTCCAGGGTCTCGTAACTCAACACCGGCGCACCCTTCTCGGTGTCGTTGACAAGGAATGCCTGTTCGGCTCGGAAAAATGGGCCGAATTGCTCATCGAAGAAAACTTTCTCCTGTGCAGCCGCTGAATCTGGTGCAACCCACAAGCGAACGGGATCGGTCTCGATCGTGAAACGAAGCCAGCCCAAACTCATCAAGCCAACGATAACGACACTGGTAACTATGGTAATGACTGGGAAACGTGCACAGACGTAGCCAAGGCGACTGAAGAGACGGTCGCACCATGTGTTGATGAAGTAGTGTTTGGTGGGACGATCGAGCATTCCAACGTTGTGGACAATGTCGCCTTCGTCTTCATCATCGCTGGGTTCGAGGTCCTGCAGCAGTTGAAGCCGTTCATTCTTTTGTTGCGAATGTTTCTGGTATGCAATATGTCCAGCAACCGCAACACACAGGATGGCGAGCACGACAGAGTATACGACGATGACCGCGAATGAAAGGCAAGGCAGCATGCCTACATAACACTGCTTAACTTCCGTCACCTCGGGCAGCTCGGTGCATGAAGCACCACAGTCAAGGCAGGCACACCTATACAGCTCGTCTTCGGTGTCGCACGGGTATGCGTGTTTGTTCATTCCCTTCATGTCCGGAAATTCAGCGTCATCAGGACGCGGGAAGTCCATCTGGAAGGGGGATCCAAGGAACTTCTTGTCTCCAAGGAATTTCAAGAACTGAGTGTAGTTCTTCGCACCGCCACCGATGAAGTCCATAGCTTTGCCATTGGTTGCGCCAAATTTGACGTCCTTGCAACTGTCGTAGAATGTACCTGCATATTCGTCCGAGACAAGATGAGTCAGCTGGGTGACCAGAAACTTGTCTCCCTTGGGCGCGGTGTTGGTGACGTTGATAAAGAGCGACTGGTCGGGGGAGCAAGTGAACGTGCAGAACAGGTTGAAGAAGTTCTCCTTGCAAGCCGGGCAGGCGTTGATGATGGGCGTAGCGCGGTTAAGGTTCGTCTTGAGGACGTCCAGCTGATCTGCCTCACAGCACACGTCTGTGTCTGCCCACTGGGCACCGCAGATGTCGACCAGCTGCTTCCTGACGTCGTCGGTGGGCGCCTTTGCCAGGCCGTTGTCTGGACACGGCAGCTCAGAGCCGAAGAAGCTTTGCGCGCCACACTGGCCTCTTATTGCGCATCTTCCTTTCTCGTGCTTGGTTGTCAGGTCGGGGCCTGCGAGCGCCGAACCTGTCAGTATGGAGAGTAGCCCCACCGTTATCGCCCGCCATCCTGCTGGGCACCGTTGTGCCATCGTGTCGAAACCCTTCTCGTGAGAAGCGCCTCGTAGCACTAGCAAAAGATGGTGGCCGGGCACGCGGCCGTTGAGGTGCGATGGCTTTGTCAGTCAACGTTCAGCGGTAGACGCGGTGCGATGGTGTAGTGGAAGCCGAGGAGGTGGCGCGTAGCTGGGAGCTCTAGTGGAGCCTGGAGAAATCCAGTGTTGTGAGGAGAGTAACGGATGTGGAGCTATGCGCAGCTTGCGCAATGCAACAGTAAGGATAGCAGCGCACTACAGCTGTTGGCCGTGTTGGTGTAGCGATCGCTGTGGAGTGTGAAGCGTGAGGCAGCTGCTTGTCTCATACACTCGAGAGACGTCACTGGTCACTGGACAAGCGGCTACCCGCCAGGAACAGGAAAGATCGCCGATTCCAGAACGCCAAACACGCTATTTCCCACATTTCCATCTCACATCTCCATGACACGCCAATCGAGTCAAATTTAATTGAGTGCCTTTTGGGCGTCTAGTTTCAATTCAGAGTCCTATCTGGGTCATAAATTGGTGGTATCAATGTGCCCTTGCACCACCGGGGTCGTTATCGTCATCTACAAGTGTCTTGCGACGGGGTATCCATCCTTTTGCTCCATGCCTTTTCATCAAACTTTCTACTTGCGCAGGTACTGAACAAGCTCAGTAAGCTGCCCGCGTGTCTCGTCCTCCAACTGATCCTCGGAGTTCAGCGCCTGCTCAAAGACGGGCATTAGTGCAGAAGTGAGCTGCTGGACAGTGGGGTCATTCCTCTGATACAGCTTGACGAACATGCCGAAAATGGGCTTGTTCTCCTCATAGTCCTCGCGGAGGGGCAGGAGCTGAACAAGGCGAGGCAGAACCTCAGAGACAGGAAGCCTGTCTGTGTGTTTGGAGATGAATCGGCTCACACATCCTGCTGTGTTGTCGAGAAGACGCGGCTGGTCCTTGGCATCTAGGAGGGGCTCAATCTTGCCAAAGATGGTGGGGAGGCTCTTGACAATCTCATCGTCGTTTGTTGTCATCTCGCACAGAAGTCCCATACCATAGACAGCGTTCGACTTGGTATCCACATCCTCGTCGGAAAGACGGTGAAGGAGGACCTTGAGCAGACCGGTCGAGTACTGAGTGCAGCCCTCGCCCATATTACCGACGCACTCGGCGATAGTACCCACGGCAGCGCTGCGCTCGGTGGCCTCCTGGCTACTGGCATACTTCAGAATTGGCTTCTCGAACATCTTCCAAAGCTCAGAGAATTGGCTGCCAAGAGCGACCGCAAGGCAAGTGACGACCTCCATGGCGGTCTCAATGACCAACCAGTCGTACTCAGAGGACTCATCGAGGTCAATCTCCTCGCCCTCATCGCCGAGATCCTGCTGACAGGGATGGCGCTTGGTGATGACAGCGAGCAACTGCTGGCACAGATCCGGCACAACAGTACCGCTCTCGGTCATCAAGACTGCGGGACCACAGAGCTTGAGAGTGGCGGCGATATCGCGGTTGATGTCAGTGACAGTGCCCCTAAACCTTGTCAGTAACAGTCTTGTACAATATTGACACTGGAAGGACGATGAAGGTAGAAGCTCAGACGTGATTTCGCTTTCACCTCAAGTGCAACAATGTGCATCGGAGTGAGCTGGGATTAACGAAGATTGTGTCATCTTTGCAAGGGTGGATGGGGCAGTTCAACAGGGGCGGGTACGTACCGGTCCATCTCGTCTTGCCAGGTAGCCATGGTGGCGGTCATGACAAGGTTACCGAGCTTCTTCAGCTCCGGAGGAGGCTCCACGTTAAGTGGGAGACCAGGAGACCACTTGACCATACCATCGCCCTCAGCCATGCCGAACAGGCAGGCATAAGTGCGCCAAAGTGTGCCAAGAGCAGCCTTGCGAATGCCCTCATAGGAATGGTCGACCAGCTCCAAAAGCTTAGTGACGGTCTGCTCGAGGAAGGGGATGAACTCGCGACGGGTGTGAGTGATGATGTCACCGAATACCTCAGCGGCGATCTCCTTCTCCATGGCAACAGCAGTGACGCCCTCAAGGTCGTCCCAGTCATCGTCATCAACCATAGCATCATTGAGATCCTCGAAGTCGTCGTCGTCGTCCTCACCGGCGGACATAACCTTGACCTTCTGGCCTTCGATGATGACCTCCTGGCCAACGAGCTCGCTGGCATGCTCGCCAAGCTCAACGTCGGTACCTGTCTCATCCTGATCAAGACACTCGTTGAGGCCCTTGACAGCACCCTGGAGGTACTTTGCAAAGCCCTCCTCGTACACCTTGGCCATTGTGCTCCAGAGGATGTAGCTGGTCTCACGCAGACGAGGGTGGTCGAGGTGAAGGGCCTCCTCGGAGGCCTCCATGAGTGGCAGTACGTAGGGCTCGAAGGGCTCAGGACCGACGGCCGAGGCGATCTTGCCCATGGAGTCGCAGGTAACTCCACGGAGGTCCAACTCGTCCTGACTATCCTTTATCCTGACGTAGGGAGACAGCTCGTTCATGGTCTGCTGGAAGAAAGGTAGGAAAGCCTTCTCAGCAGCTGAAGCGATGGAGCCAACAGCACCAATAGCGGCGCTCTTGGCCTTAAGATCCTCGTGGTGGAAGAGCTTGCTAAAGCGGGGTACTAGTTCAGGAACGTACTTGCCCGCATCCTCGGGGTCAAGACCCTCGATGAGCGAGTCAACGGCGTGGCAGGTACCACGAACGATAGACAGAGTGCGCTCGTCATCGGCGCTGGGTGCGTTTTGAACGGCAAGGTCGAAGTTCTTGATCATGGCGGGGATGAGCCTGGCGTGCTCCTTGCCAACATCCTCAGCAAGGTCGTCGGCCAAGCGGGCAATACCGTTGAGCGCAGCAGCGCGGACCTTGAGCTCAGGGTCTTCGAGAAGGTGGTAGACCATGGGCAAAATCTCGTGAAGCTGGGTCGCAATGAAGTCGGGGGCACCCTCGACACACATACCCAGTGCGAGGATACCGGCCTGGCGGTAGTCGGGGTTCTGGGAGGAGAAGTAGTTGCCAAGGTTCTTGAGGAGAGGGATGACGACCTGGCTGGGCGGCAGGCTGGAGGCCAGGATATCAAGCAGACCAAGAGCGGAGCGAGCAGGTGTTACATCCTCGTCTTCGCTGGAGAGATCGCCGAGCTCAGTGACGATGTGGAGAGCCTTCAAAGTAAGCTCCTCACCAATCTTCAGGGCCTGGACCTTCAGCTTCCTGTAGCGCACGCACTGCATAAGGAAAGCCAGGGACTGGGAGCGGTAGTCCTCCTCGACCTCTGTGGAGGCAGAAAGCTCAAGCATGAATCTAACAAGATCGCCAAAGTGTTTTTGGAGCAGGGCAGATTCGCAGCCGAGCAGAGTCTGGAAGACCTCGAAAGCCTGCATGGCGTGCTCCTCATCACCCTCGTCGACGGTCTGCTTCAGGACAGCGACCATCTGAGGGATAGCCTGCTGGAACGCATGCAGAGACTTGGCATCCTCATCGGGTTCGAGGAGCATAGCCATGCGGCTCAAACCAATCATGGTGTTGATCCTGACGTCTGCACTCTCGGGATCCTGAATAGTCTTGCTGAACAAGCTGTAGAGATCGGAGGACTTGCCAGGGAAGGAATCGCCAGTCTGCTCGAGCGTTGTCCAGATGATGAATGTGCCGACCTCCCTGTGCTGTGCTGTGCTGCTGGTGGAGGCCTGGTGAAGGTGGCCAGGCAGGTCAGCCCATTGTCCATCTTCGAAGTCCTGCGCGGCGATGGCAGCGACGACACGAGCAGCAGAGTGCCTTGTGAGCTTGGAATCCTCGTTCAGTGTAAATTGCAACAGCTGGTTGCGGAGAGAGGTTTTCTGGTCCTCGGGAAGCGCAGCCCAGTGCTTGACAACAAGCTTGCGGGCCTCGACGGCGGCGAGCTGCTTCAAGCCCTTATCAGGGTGCCCGCAAAGCACCTGGAGCAGCGCATTGAGGGACGCAGGGGAGTTGTAGTAGTTCTTGTTCAGAGCAGCCGTGGCGTTTTTGACAACGTCAGTGTCAGCTAGAAAAAATGTTAGCCGCAAGGACTAGAAACCTTTACGTAGAATTTTTCTTACGCTGCAGCAGGCTCTGGAGCAGCTGAACAAACTGTTGCTCGTCCATGGCGGTGCTTGTACGTGAAGTGTAAAAGCAGGCCTGGGAAAAGTTCAGTCGTAAACAGTGAGCGATCAGAAATTTGGAAATTTATGGCGGCAGGCGGGGCTCGACAACAAGGGTCTTGAGTGGATCCACGGCTCGACGCTGATTGGCCAACCCCATTGGCGCGCTTGTTGGTTGTCAATGGCAGGCTTCGAGGTCTGCTTGAACGGACCATAGTCCCCAGCGGTGTCATTTTGACCGACATAGCAAGCCACAGAGACGCTGAAGCAGACCTTGCATTCCGCCGGCCATGGCAGCGTGTGCCCAGCTGCAGCCTGACTTTCGATGACACACGAGCACGAAACGCGCATGAGCTCTGATAGAGGCCATTGGCTACTGCCCAGCTGTCGAAAGGCTTCATCGTAAGGTGAAGACCAGGAGCACTAGGTGAAACTCAGGGAGAGTTCTCCGAAAACGTGTGGTCGGTCATGGTGCAAGTCGTGGCATGTCCCAGGAGGCTTTGTTCAAGCCGCAGAGTATCTCCGCACAATGTAGGATACTTCTGAAGCTAGTTCCATGATACACAGGTCGTGTTGGCCTGTTGCTCGGTGTCGTCATGCAGCAGTAGTGGAGTGAAGGTACGCGCTGCAGGCGAGACGAGGAGTGGTTTCAAGCTCCTGACGAAATGTTGGGTGTAAACCCATGGATCAAACTAATGAACATAGTACAGAAAGATCATCGAGCTCCAGACAAATAGAGGAGCGGTGACGGACTGCATAGCAGACTTCGATTGATGAAGGACAATGTCGCGAGTACATGTCACTCTCAGAGAGCAGGCGCGCTACTGTGCCGCTAGTAGGTAGTCTGTGCGCGCCCGTGTTTGCAACGCAACGAAACGAACAGCGAGCGCTCCCTCACCGTCGCCATCACCACCTAATAATCGCAGAGGCTCTATCATCCCTCTCATTCACCGCACACTACCGGAACCCCTCTCTGCGCACTGAGCTGACACCCCGCCGCTCGTAACGCTACACCTGGCCTCTTCGCATCATCTCCACCTCCTACTCTATGGCTTCGGTACGTATCCAGCTCGCCGCAATGCCCAACCCCTCGCCGGCCACATGCTGACTGCCTCCAGCAAGCTCCCAACCAGCCGCGCCCCTACCCCGGCAACTACCTGCCCAACGGCGGCGCGCCCTCAGGCCCCGTGCCCGGCGCTGTCCCGCTGCTCCCAAACCAAGGCCGCGTGATCCAGCAAGGAAGCGTACGAGTGCTGTGCATTGCCGATGTACGAGGTAGGGACGCCGCTGTATTTGCTGAAATGCAAGATGAGACTGACCCGCGCAGGAAACCTGCAATCACTGAACCAGCTCGCCGCAGACGCCCGCGCAAACTACATCATCCACACTGGCGACTTCGGCTTCTACGACGACCGCTCCCTCGACCGCATCGCCGACAAGTACGTACACACATATGCCATGCACTGAGTGAAGAGGAGGCTAACTGGCGCAGGACGCTGAAGCATGTTGCCCAGTACTCGCCCCTGTTGTCTGATGGCGTCAAGCGCTCCATCGCCCAGGCCCCGCCACAGCCACCGATCAAGGAGCGCTTCCAGCGGGAACACCTGCCCCTGTCAGAGCTGCCTCTGTTCCTCAACAAGACATACACGCTGAACGTACCTGTCTACACAGTATGGGGCGCATGCGAAGACGTCCAAGTGCTGGAGAAGCTGCGGTCTGGCGAGTACAAGATCGACAATCTGCACATTATCGACGAGGCGCACTCGCGGCTGCTCGATGTTGGCGGCGTCAAGCTTCGTCTGCTCGGTCTGGGAGGTGCCGTTGTCATGCACAAGCTGTTTGACAACGGCGAAGGCCGGACAACTATCGCAGGTGGCCAGGGTACTATGTGGACAACTCTCCTGCAGATGGGCGAGCTTGTCGATACTGCGAATCGCGTATACGATCCGACCGAGACCCGTATCTTCGTCACACACGCCTCGCCCGCACGTGAGGGCCTGCTGAACCAGCTCTCCGTTACGCTGAAGGCCGATTTCTCCGTTTCTGCTGGTCTTCACTTCCGCTACGGCAGCTCGTACAACGAGTTCAGCGTCAATCCTACTCTGGACCACTACCGCGGCAAGCTTGCTGCATCCAAGGCTTCTTTCAACGATGTCTGGGATACCGTCAAGTCTGAGGTCGAGCCTGCTATCGCTGACAGCGACTCCCAGCAGCGCCTTCTGAATCTCGCACTTGATATTGTCAACAAGATGCCTACTGTTGCCAATGGCGGCAACCCCTTTGGTGGTCCCGCTCCCGGGCCTCAGAGCGGTGTCATCGATGAGAGTGCTTTCAAGAATATGTGGAATTTCAACCTTGCCGACGCTGCCTACGGCTGGCTTGTGCTGGACATCGACAATGGCAGGATTGGTACTGAGATGCGCGCTCAGGGTTTCAACTTTGCCCACCGTGGTGGGAAGGTCGGCGCTCCTGGACAGGCTGCTCCCGTTGCCACATCTGCGACACCGGCTGCCCCCAGCCCTGCCCCTGGCCCATCACCCGCCCAGGGCCGCCCAGCTAACGCGCCAGCTAACGCTCCCCAGCAGCCTCGCCCCGCTGTTCCAACCCCACCTGTCACTCAACAGCAGAACAAGGCTGCTCAGCCGGCACGAACCGGGCCCTCCCCCGCACCTGCAGGACCTAAGGACACGAAGGCTGCCACACCCCAGCCTGCCTCTTCGAACAATGTGCCCGCGAATGCTGGTGCTGAAAAGGCTATTCCTAGTGAAGTCAAGTCGAACGGCACAACCGCACCCGAGAAGGGCCCTACGTCGCCTGCCCCTCGTGAACCCGTAGAGCGCAAGGAGAGCAAGGGACTATTCATCACTGGCGTCAAGGATGAGGAAGAAGCCAAGGGTCTCCTTGCCGAGGAGGACAGATCCAAGATCGAGAAGCTCGAGAAGATCAAGCACTTCTTCGTCGCCCACTTCAACTCCCCGGCCGAGATGCAGGCCGCTCTCGGCCGTGTCGCAGCCGACGTAAAGAATGCCCGTGGTGGCCCAGAGAAACCTAGCGTCAAGATCTACAACGAGCGCGGTAACGCCCCTAGGTACGGCGCTGGCAGCTGGCAAGCGAGCAGCCGTGGCGGCGCTGCTGGTACCGGAGGCTACAGGAGCGGCGGCGCCTCCGACAGCGAGGGCGGCCGTGGCGGACGTGGAGGACGAGGTGGACGCGGAGGCGCCTTCCGCGGCAGCGAGCGCGGCGACCGTGGCGGAGGTCGTGGCCGCGGCGGCAGGGGCGGATACCGGGGTGGAGCGGGCGAGGGCGGTGCTGCTCCAGCAGCAGCCACAGGAGGCGAGTCATAAACACACTCCCTCCCCCCTTTCTCCATCCCCTCAACCCCCTTATCTCTGATACCCCCTTCTCCGGATACGCTGACGCGTGGACTACACAGAGCGGGCCCAGCCCCGCAACCGTGTTCCTGTCCGCACGCCCTAGCGACGGTTGTTTTCGTTTCTGACGGCGAGTCTGCTCACACCTCGCCTTAGCGGGCGCTGGGTGTGTTTTCTTCCTTCGTCTTGCGTCTTCCCCATTTCGTTATGCACGCACTTTTCATCATAGATGAATGTCTGCTTGTAAGGTATGGGACACGGCGTCTCGACGTAAGGCTGCTCTCCTTGTTTTTGTCGCAGAAACGATAGATGGATGGATGAAATGCTTTGTTTTTTCACCCTGTTTAACCCCCTCCTCCTTTTTTTCTCAAGCGGGGTTGGATTAACGAGGCTGGATGAGGTCATGTCAAGAGGAATGTGTATGTAATCGTATGATACCGAAAAGCTCTATTTGCTGCGTCTTGCAGATTTAACAATGATCGCTTTAATGCTCGGCTTGAAGTGATGTGTTTCTACTTGCTTTTGATATAATTGGGGGGAGAAGGTACATCGGTCTTCCATGGGGCGTGACACCAGCCTTCCCACGTCGCAGCGAAGCTATGCTGATGCTGGTTCGAAGGCACACATTCTATCCACCCACTATCAAGACCCTCCATCTCCTCTCCCCCAACCAACATGTACTAATACACTCCCAACTCGTGTCCGCATCCACAGCGCACCTCCACCACAGCACCCGTACCCAACATCCGTCTACTACTCATCATCCGCCCAACTCTGCCCCTTCTTCATGGGCTCCAAGCCAAACGACTCTATCTTCTTGACAGCCGGCCGCACAGGCGCCTCCTCCGTCTTGACCTTGGGCTCGGGCTGCAGTTCCTTGCTGAGCTCGGGCTCGGTCTTCCTGATATCCTCGTTCTTATTCTCGCCCTTGCCTTTGATCTTGAATTCCTGGATCTTGGGGCCGGACTCCGGGTGCGAGGCGGGTGTGGAGGAGGCGGGGAGAGAGGGGAAGTCGGTTGCGGAGGGGGGGTGCTGGGCGGCGGCGGCGGCGGCGGCGGTGGTGTTGGGTTGCTTGCCGCCTTGCGCGCTGCCGTGGGGGGCATTGAAGTCCCCTCGTCCGCCACGGCCGCCGCGGCCTCCCCGCCCGCGCC